>JANBUP010000112.1:0-14831 GCA_027579525.1 Coemansia furcata | reverse complement strand
ACTCGAGGTCGGATTGCTGGTGGGACTAGCAGCCGTCGCATCGCCACTTTTAATCATGCTAATGTCGCCGCCAGTAGCGGCGGGCGCATCCCCTGTTGGCTTGGCCGATGGGGCAAATGTCATCAGGGACTCAGGAGTGATGCGCAAAAGTGAAAGCCATGAACCAAACGCCGCCTTGGGGATTTCGGCCAGATTCACGCCCTGGTTTATTGAGAGTAAACTGATAATATTGCTTGTAAAAAAAAATAAACCAAACAACATCCCCTGGTGGGGACCCATTATTGGACCTACACGCCCTGGTTTATTATGTAATCCGAGCCCTTTTGTAGCTCAAAGCCGGATGAACAGCCATCGTGTAAAAAACTTCTTGGGTAATAAAAACAACAAGTAAATCGTGTGGAATTGCCTGAGCAATTTACGTGTAAACAAAAGAGAGAAAAAAGGTTTAACTACCCCGACGACACAGTACAGCATACTAAGCAACCGAACGAACATGACTACCGGCAGTCAAAGTGCGGCAGCCCCAATGCTGAATTCGAATTTGAACCAGGAACAACCAAAGGCCTGGGACAAGCAGGGAATCCGCGCGATCGCTGACGTGGTCAAAGCGAAGCTAGCAGTGGCCGGGACTGATGAGCAGAGGGAGCTCCTGAGCATGCTGGCAGAACAGATCCTTCAGGCAAACCAGGCGAGGCTTCAGGACCTCAAAGATAAAACTGAGAAGGTCAAGGATGCCTACGCACACAAGGATCGAGTCAACGCGAAGAACTTCGAGAAACTCCAGGAGGCCAAACGAGTGAGGGCAGATGGAATGGCCAAGCTGGATGAGGACTACGCCGCAGTCACCTTGGAGATCCGCAAGAGCGTGGAGGCAGAGGAAGCCTCTATTGCTGAATTGGAGGGTGAGGAGGAAGAGCTGCGCAAGGAGCTCCATGCCAGGATGAGCTGGGGCTTTCCCGAAGAGGACGTGAACATGATCATGGTTCCAGACATGTCCAAGTTGGGACAAAAGCCTGCAGCAAAGCCAACGTGGGCCAACAAGGTAGCAGGAACAGCGACAGAGGAAGGGACTGCTAAGGGGATAGGCATACCTATGTCAGCCCAAGAGCACCGAGAGCTTGAGAAAGCAATCAGACTGAAGAAGGTGCAGGTTCCAGAAGTGTACGAGCCACCACAGAGGAAGAAGAGGATGCTGTCAGAGGACGAGCAGCACCAAGCCTTGGAGAAGTTTGGGGACCAACCTGAATGGGCCGAGGCAGGCAGACTTACGATCATCACCCTGAACAAGGTTAAGGGAACATTCAGCGGGAGTTTCAAGGACATCTGCATGGATCTGATCAACCACTTGGAGCACCCAGAGCTGCACGTGCACAACATCTCCAGGGTAACGGATATGACATTGGAGGTCCTAGTACCATCGGCGTACTACTCGGACATTTGCTGGAGAGTGTCAGACAAGGGTAGGATAGTAGCGACAAAGATGCCATGCTACAACACACCTGGGACAAATGCCTCACAGACGCCAAGGCCAGCCACGACTCTGAAGAGGTGGAGGGAAGAGGCCACTAGGGCAAGACGCCCAGAGGTGAGAGAGTACTATGAAGAAATGCTAAGATGCCACGGGCAGAGACTGACAGACGAGGTGAAGGCAGATTGGTACAAGCCAATTTGCCCAACACGACCAATGTACGAAGGACCTGGCTGGGACAACCAAGCAACCAGCCCACCCAAGCATGCCTTTGTACAGGCACCATCAACCCAGAAGTGTACATGCAGTGAAATTAGCACTACATACAGCAAGCCCGCCGACAAGAAATGCCTCAACACGAGCAACAGCTTCGAACTGCTCTCAGATGACGAGGATGATGGCGAGATTGATGACGATGAGAATGACATAAACATGGATGAAGAAGCCAACAACACTAATTCCCAGGGCCCTTCGGGAGCCAGGGCGAATTATTAAAAAAAAAAAAAAAAAGGGCAGAAAAAGCGAGTAAGATAAAGCACAAAAATGACTAACAACTCTCACAACTTTGTAGGGCCACAGGGCAATGGTGGGGAACTTTCTCCCCACACAAACCACTCCTCTCAACCTCACAACACTGGGATAAATCAAGCAATAACCACCAACAACACTCCAAACACAGGATCACAAGAACAATCAAGAACAGGTATAGTAGGTAATCAAACCACTCAAAACACTAACAATAACCAAGTCAGACCTACAGGTAGGGAGGCGCTCAGGCTTACGCCGGCATGGCACCATCCGCAACCTCATTCGTGGGTCATCGGGTGTACCAACGTAAACGGCATAAACTGCAGCCTAGCCGAACCGACGATCAACAACATTTGGCAGGAAATGGCCGCCGACATCTGGGTTTTGACAGAAACCAAGCTCAAGAAAGCGCAGACAGACTCCATAGACAAGTCATGGAAATTTGCCAATAGGGGTCGCGCAATCTCGACAACAAGTCCCAAAAAGGCCCGCCAGAAGGGAGTAACTGTACTCCTATCAAGCCGCTTAAGCGCACATATGACAAAGCACGAATGCTTTACCATGACAGACACACAGGGGAGCTCGAGTCCAGGAACGGGAGTCAAAATTACATTGAACTTTCGCGGCAAAAGAGCAATACTCCTGGGCGTGTACATACCGCCGACATCCGGAGCAGCAACTACCAACAACAAGGCAATCCGAACAGCCATGCACCGCTGGATCCGCAACTCAATAATAGAGGCCGATACCAACGAAGAGGCAGTCTTATTAGTAGGTGACCTGAACCCGAGCACCGACAGCCCAACGCAAGCAGAGCAGGCCATGCGCCGGCGACTAGAGAACCACTTGGCCTTTAAAGAGGCCTGGTGGCATTGCAACGGCCGCACCAACGACGACACGCACACCAAACAAACAGCAAATGGTACAACACGGCGCAAACTTGATTTCGTTTTTCTCAGCGGCTGGCTGGACAATATTGTCCAGTGCAGCAAGAGCACCCGCCAGTCCCTGCTCGGCGAAGATCACGACCACCTCTGGGTGGAGACGACGGGATATGTACAGGTAACCGGCGCACCCCAAACAGCAGCAACTAGCCGACCCCGCCTGGCATTCCACCAGGCAAAAGGCGAGGCCATCGAGGCTTTCAAAAAGGAGATGGAACAGATTCTCATCGCACGACTGATGAGGCCTGAGGACCCTGAACCAGAGACAGCGAGACCACCCCTAGCTATCCAACTAGAATGAGACGGAGACCTGGAGGATGTTATATACCAAGTTGCTGCCAAACACATTCCTAAGGCCAGCAAGCTATGACTACAAGTGATCTGGTTCTTGCGTACAAACCAGCTTTCCTGCATCCACGTCCTCCTTGGCAGCCTATCACCAAAGTGGCCCAGCCGTGTGGCACACATGGTTAAAACGGTAGACAAGGCAGCCACCATACTAGGAACGATGGCCCCCACAGCTGACATCGAGGCACTGAAGAGCCTCATGGCTCACTGGTCCAGCGCAGACGGCCCAGAGATCAAGCAGCTTGTCAACCATCTCATCTGAGCAGTCCACAAAGAAGCAAAACGGCAAGCCAAGTACAAGAAAGAGCATCATATCAGGGGCGCCATAGTCTGACGCCAAGACATGCTAGCTCATGGCCCAGGCAGGGTCGGACAGACAATCCTCGACAAGCGCAAGGGCTCCTCAGGCATAAGCAGAATTATTGGGACAGACGAACAAGGCATCATGACGGTAACCACAGACCCAGAGGAAGTGTGCGAGCAGACCAGAGCACACTTCGATGATATGTTCTGCCCATGCCCCATTCGCCCAGAGCTGCTGACCGAATGGATCTGGGAGTACACAGCGAAAGGTCGTCCAGAACAGTACCTGGCATCACAGGTGGAAGTAAGTGCAGAAGAGGTAAGTCAATTGCTGAGGGAGAGCCCTAGGAATAAGGCCGCAGGTCCCAGTGGTGTGACCTTTGAGCTGTTGCATGCAAGTCCTGGAATTGAATGTGTCCTAGCGGATCTGTGACGCCAAAAATAGGCGGGCGTCACGTGACCGGCCGCGCGATTGCGGGACAAGCGCAATCGCGATGTGCACGCAAGTATACACCCGTCGGCAGATGTTTATACACGCACTAGCGGGTGTACTACTGCACGCAGTTTATATGCAACAGCCGGCGCCTATTTAAGTGCCTTAGCTGTCGTCGAATTAACTAGAAGCTCTTCAGCTTCACTGACACGAATCTCAACGTATCAATATATTCTACTATATTCCTCATTACAGGATCTATTCATGGCAATTATAAAAGGCAAAAAAGAAATACCTAGTGAGTGGAAATGCGGTTCCATCATCCCCATTCCAAAGAGCACTGACACAGATGGCATACTAGCAAAGCACAGGCCCATCACCCTGCTGCCAGTTGTCTGCAAGCTCTTCACTGCCCTCCTCACGCGCAGACTCATGGTTGACTTAGAAGCTAACAAGCTGTTGACAGGGCTAAACGTTGCGTTTCAACCATGAAAGAGAGCCACAGACCTCGCGTTTGCCATTCAGTGCATGGTGGAGATACTGCGTCTCGGTGGGAGACCAGTGGAACTGCTTGCGCTGGATATCACCAAAGCCTATGATAGTATCTCGCTGGAGATTCTCCTAATGTCACTCACGTGCCTGGGTATTCTGCCAGCAATCTGCAAAATCGTCGCTGATCTGCACACTGATCACCAGCTCTGGGTGATCACAGCCCATGGTCTTACAGATTGTTTTACCCAGCGTTGTGGCCTGTCCCAGGGAGACGCAATTTCCCCTCTGCTTTGGCTTTTCATTTATGACCCCCTGCTATGCTTCATTAATGCGTGGTTCACGGCCACACATTTCTACTCGAATGCACTGGCAAACGAAATGCCGCCACTATGCATGGCCGCAGCAGCAATGGCAGATGACCTCATGCTTATTGCTGACAATCGCTGCAGACTACAACGGACAGCGAATGCAACAGCAACGTGGTGCGAGGGTGTTGGTATTGAGGTAAACGCAGGCAAAACTGTACACGTCGCTTACTACGGCCATATCCCAGCGAACCAGCAGCAACCCGTCCAACCAATGTACTGGAACACGTCGACCCATAGCACTGAGATTACACAGATGTGGGATCCCACAGCACTGCTTCGAGTACTAGGCATGTACCTGGTGCCAGACGGCAGCACAGCCCAGGCAGTAACGATGCTGTCTGCCATCACCACGCGCTTTGCAGCCATGGTGCGGCGTAAAGCAACGACAGACAGGATTGTTCAGTACCTGGTCAGCAGCTGCCTCATACCAGCTATCGAGTACTATGCATCAGGGCTACCGCTAAGCCAGAAACAAGTTGCACTGATCAGCCGCCCGCTTATGACACTCGCGAAGCATGGACACAGCATTCCCTCCACGCTACCGAATGATTACTTTCACATGTGAAACGGCACAAAGCTCCCATGGCTAGAGGACTGCCTAGACAGACGTAACATGGAGATGACACTATGGATGCTGAATGGCCAGGGATCGCAGCAGTTCGCCATACTTGGTTTCTACCTACAGATGATGACAGCACGGACCCACAGATTCTTTGGCGACTTCTTGGACTACCCGCAGACGCTCCCGCCCTGTATACTCGAAGAACGGCGCGGACGACAGGTCAGCAGACCAACATGGTTAACATACATCGCCGATGTGCTGCAGAGGCATGAAGTGAACATTCGCATACCACGGCACCCGGGTGACATGGATACGCGGATCCACTCGGCATTCTTGCGACCCCCAGACGACGACTTCTGGAAGGGCGTAGGGGATACCAACAGCAACTTTAGACAAAACCGCAGCAACAGTCGCATGGTCACGCACATCACGGACCTTTTCTTCCTGACAGCCGAGGAGACTGTCAAAGTTAAGTGGGTGGGCACACATGGCTGGTCTCGCAAGATAGCCAACGATGTGGGACAACAACAGGACGACCGCAGACGAGATGCCAATACACCATTGGTAAACCTGGCGCATGTAAAGGAGGTTCTGAGAGAGATTCAGCACCAATTTGGCCCCATCGTCCACAGCAACAGAAACAGACGCCTTCCGTCATATAGGTGGCAATACAATGCGCAACAGGCTGCCCGCCTTCTCCGAGCAGACTTCATCCGCCGACCAGTGGAGACACGGGACTTCAGACGCTCTGCCCTGCGGGAGACCTTCCTAACACCTGTGCATACTGTAGGAATGAGCCGGACGAAGGAGATAACGGTGTACACGGACGGATCATATATCAACACCCCCGAGTTACTATCCATGTCGTTTGCAGCGATCATCTCATATGTTGACCACGAGAATAACGAGCAAGAGTTTGTGGCGGCAGGACGAATGGCAGAGGGCCCGTTCTCATCCACGACGGCTGAGCTCATGGCACTGGCGCTTACCATGGCTTTGGTTCCCAAGGGTATCCCAGTAACGATCAGCTCAGACTCGAAAGCGGCGATTAAGCTAGCGAATGGCCTCCTAAACAAGCATGACGTCCGACGGGAGTACGAAAAGTCCAACATTGCCCATCTAGCTGCATGTGTGCGCCCCTGGTTCCAAAGACACAAGGCAGCAACAATGCTAAAGTGGGTCAAAGGGCACAGCAGCATAGCGGGCAACGAGAGGGCAGATGAGGCATGCGACACTGCTCACAGCAACGAGACTCCATGGACCACGTGCCTAGCACCAGCGCCTGATGCCCCCCAGTACAGACTATGCATAGGTAACCAGCTGGCACCCATGACAGCGGGTTGACTTACATGCAGACAGGGAGAGCAATGGGTGGAGAACTGGTTCTTAGTCCACTTCACCCGGGCCCAGCAGGCATTATCAGCTTTGACTGAACCAACAGCCACACTAGAAGTATTGGATCTCCCATCGACGACACCACCAGCCATGCAACCTGCAACACTAGTACTGGCGACAGAACTGGCCATTATAGAGCTGTCGCAGGAGCACTCATCAGCGGTGCCTTGGACAGAGGACAAGTACAAGCAGGAGCATTTCCAAGCGGACATCTATGTCAAGTCCTTGAACCTAGCACAGGACAGGGCGGGACACTGGGTTAGTAAGAACAGCTGCAGGATCACAAACAGAGCTGACCACAACTGCCGCTCCTATGGGATAAAGGCAGCATATGGATGGTTAGCAACACAGGACTGCAAATGATTGTACTGGCCCAACGCATACCTGGAGACAGGCATGTTACAGTGTCCCAGAGGCTGTGGCAAAAGAGAGATGCAGGCGCACATGGCGATGTGCAAGCACAACTCCACAGTTCAACCCCCGAAGAGAGCAGAGATTGAGGAGTGCCAAGGCAAGTTCTCTGCCCAGGTAGCACTAGCACATGCATTCACCCTCACACTGTCTATTCTAGTATCTGAAGCATGGGCCCAGGATGTAAAGGAGGCGACGGAAAAGGATAACCAGCTACGCATGCACAAACAGATTGAGAAACAGCCAGGTCAGACCACCTTCTCGACAAACATGCTGTACCAGATTGTCGAGTGCACAGAGTACATCTACGACAGGTGGAAAGAGTGCAATGACCAGCAAATCCAGTGAGAGGAGCAGTCAGTGATCAAACCTAAGAAACAGTGTCAGATCATGAGGCAGCCGCAGACCACAGAGCACAGCCGTGACGCCAGAACTGCCGCAGTCCTGCCTATAGTGAAGCAGTGGGGAGACGACCTCCTGGATTTCAAGACAGTAGTGACGGCGACTGTCGCGTTGGAACTCAGGGTTGTTGCCTATGCCTGCCGTTTACCTCTGCCACCTTGGGTGGCATAACTTAATTGTTAGGGGCAGGGCTGGAGAGAAGGCACCGAGTTTCTGCAAGGCAACAAAGCAAGAGCTCTTGGCATCGCCGAGGACGCAAGCCAGACCAGATCTGGAGGTGGCTGAGGCTCATAGGTCCAATAATTGGTCCCCACCAGGGGATGTTGTTTGGTTTATTTTTTTTACAAGCAATATTATCAGTTCACTCTCTAGCTCAAAGCCGGATGAGAAGCTAGACCCAGTAGTGGGACCCAAAAAGAGGGATGTTGGTTCAGCCAGTTTCAGCACAGTGTCCTCTAGACTCATTTTCCTGCTCGAGTGTACCGTAAAATACATTGTGTCGAAAGGATTCTTGCTCGGCAAGAAGGCCCACGAAGAGTAATCGTAAATGCAAAGTCCCCAGCCGTCGGTTATCTGGATGATATTTGCTTTTGCACTGGGACCATAGCTGTGACGCCAAAAATAGGCGGGCGTCACGTGACCGGCCGCGCGATTGCGGGACATGCGCGATCGCGATGCGCGCGCAAGTATACACCCATCGGCGGATGTTTATACACGCACTAGCGGGTGTACTACTGCACACAGTTTATATGCGACAGCCGGCACCTATATAAGTGCCTTAGTTGTTGCCAAATTAATTAGAAGCCCTTTAGCTTCACTTACACGGATCTCAACAGAACAATATATTTATACTATATTCTTCATTACAACGAGCCTCTAAAAAGAACCAGAGTATGAGTCGTAGAACTTTTTTCTTGGCAAAGGTCTTGAACTTGATTGGTTGGACGGTCCGTAAATACTGCTGCCGATGGGAAAATGAGAGAGAGGGCTAGTCAACACTTGTATTTGCTGCGGCTTTACTGGATGTGAAGCAGAATGGTGTCACCAAAGCATTGAGACGCCATGTGTGTGCGTAGCCCAAACTAAAAGTCGACAAACGTATTAATACGTTCAAAATTCCTGTATATGTCTCCCGGTGCCAAAACATCTGGATTTAGGGCAACGTTCTTGTGAAAAGTTTTATCTGGAATTATAGAATGAGGAGAGTATATTTTCTTTGGATACACAAATACATAGCAATCATTCAGCACATCATATTCATTAACTTGAATTGCTTCAACGGCATCAGGGTTATCGCTAACCACTTTCATGTAGAATAAATCGATAGTGTACCCCTTGAAATTCCGCACATGATTAGTGGCCCTGTCGTATGTAATTTCCTTTTCCGACACAAGCAAATCAACGTCATACACATTATTCTCCTTCAAGTAAAACACTTTTACAGCATGATTGACAGCAATTGCAGTGGTGGCCATGATTACTAATTGGTTGCAGTAATGTTGGAGAAAATAATAGGTTTGAATGTATGGAAAAGAAAAAGGTTTGACAAGGAACAGGGTTTCCATTTTTTTTATGTTAGGACTTTCCTTCCTGCACAAAAGCAGTTTGAAAAGGTTGCCTATTCCTCTTCCAATCAACAGACACCCCACAAGTCTCGAGTTCTTTAAAATTCACAACTGAAAAGAGTCTAGTAGAAGGCGAGTTGAAAAAGTCGCCTATTCCTCTTTCAAAGCAAGGGACACACCGCAAGTCTCAAGTTCTTTAAAATCACTGAGGAGAAAGCGCCTATTAATGGCACTGATTTAAGGGATTGGGTAGGGTCCTGCCCAGGCCTCTGCTGATCCCAGCTAATCCAAGAACCCTGATCAGAAAAGGGTCGCTACACAACACGAGTGAAGGCTTTGCATAGCAGAGCTTGCTCTAGTTCCTAAATTTATATACTCATTTCTTAATTCATACGCAATGTCCTTGTCGGCAAGTCGCAACTTGCAAGGAAAGCAGCGGCTAGCAGTACAGGCGATTGCTGCCTCGCGCAACAGCGGTAGCACGCAGCCGATGGCCTCCCGGACCTCCAAGGCTGTGCCCGTGTTTAATACATCGGTCAAGACGCTGCAGGAAGTTGTGAAGCTAGGCAAGTCCGAAGAACTGTCCAATCGACAGCTGTTTGCGCGACTCCAAGCTGATCCAAAGACTGTGGACCGACTAGACATGCTTCGGCTGGGAAGCGAAAAGCAGGGCAGATTCGAGCGCAAAAAGTGGTTTAGATACGAAGAGCCCGAAGTAAAGTTACCACACATCTCTTTCTTTGCGGGCGCGCAGGTTGTCGCGTCGTTTCCCCAAGAGTCGTTACCGGAGGTCGGCATTGTTGGGCGGTCTAATGTAGGCAAGTCGACGCTAGTCAACCAGCTCTGTGGGTCTTCGGCGGCGCGAGTGTCGGACAAGCCTGGGCTCACGCAGCAGATCAACTTTTATACGGCAGATAACGATTTCCACTTGGTAGACATGCCTGGGTACGGGTTTGCATACGCAAAGGAGGACACCAAGAAGCACTGGTTGCCATTGATCGAGTCGTATATCCGCGAACGCAAAACTTTGCGGCGAGTGCTGGTACTCTTGGATGCGCGGCATGGGATCAAGGCGAACGACCGTGAGTTTATGGCGTTGCTCGATCGCACGAATACAAAGTATCAGCTGGTATTGACCAAGTGCGACTTGGTCCACCGGGTCGATCTAGCCAAGCGGCACTTACTAGTCAGTGAGGAGGTTGACAAGGCGCGCAACTGCATTCCGCGAGTTATGATGCTTAGCGCCAAGCACGGAGCAGGGCTCAATGAGCTGCGCAAGGAGATACTGCACACATGCAGCCTGGGCCAAAAGTATCTGGGCTCGCATAAAAAGAAAGAGACCATTGCTCAGGCAGAGTACTTTGAGCAGCTCAAGGTCTACAAGGACACCGCGCGCGCCAAAAAGCGTCGCCAGTAAATGGCGCCAGGCTGACCAAAGCACTGCTGGTGGCCGATTACCGGTCTACGATCAAGCCAAGCCGGGTTGCTCTGGCCGCAATTCGTAGTGGCAGTGGCAGCAAGGCTTGTCTCCTTTTCCTGTTTCGCAATTCTCACTTTAAATTTACGCTGTATATACTACGCAGTTTCCTCACGATGAATTTTAAATCTAGCACACTGCTGCTATCGCAACTCTCGCTGGCGCTGTCCAGGAATCGGGGCATTTCGTTGTGCCGCAAGTACAGCTCGCAGATAGGCGCAGCGGCAACGGCAGCCTCGCCAAGCGCATTGCAGCAAAACTGGGACTCGGCTCATGCCAAGAACCCGGCCTTTGCAGTAGAGCGTGACTTGCCCACGCCCAAGAACCGCAAGCGCGAGATTGGACTGTTCATGGTGTTTGCCACGATCACTTGGGGCGCAGGGTCTATTATCGCCTTCAACTACCAGCGGATGACCAGCACACCCGTGACAGCAGCGCTGTTTACTGCAAGGCACAACGACGAAGTGCACGAGACGCTTGGATCGCAGCTAAACTTTACGTCGTCGTTCCCCTGGATCAGCGGCGACATTAGCCACTTGAAGGGATTCGTTGATGTAGAGTTTGATGTCGTGGGCGACAAGGGCCTGCCTGGCCGACTGGTGCTAAAGTCGCGGCGAACGGGCAAGCAGAATGGCGAGTGGAAGACTACAGAGTTTTATATCCTCATGGCGGATGGACGCAAGATCGACTGTGGCGAGTAGATATTGTAGCCTTACCTTTATGAAATATTAGCTTGGGACTGCTCTTGGCATGAGAGCGGCAGGCCTAGACGAACCAAGCACCAAAGTAATCTAGGGCCGAGTTTTTTTTTTTGGTGGATGGGTAACGTGATGTGCATTTTCTTGCTCTAGAGCACGAGATTAAAATATCCAGCTGCCGCAGCGCCTCCTCAGCCAACCCGTCTTTCTCTCTGCTCCCTTAGCTTCGTGTATATCTTTTATATTTGCTGTAACTTTGGTACTTGACACCCACTACTTTTTATTTGGCCCTCTTTATTTACCTGGCTCCGGGGGCGCCCTTACTCGGCTTATCTTGTATCTAGCGAAGAAAGCATGACCAAACGAGCAGCTAGACATGCCTTGCTTTCGACCGTGAGCGATAGCGCATCTTACACCGAAGACTCTTCCTCGTGTTCTGATATTAGTGCGATGCCCGCTCCGCCTCGGCGTGAGCATGTGGGACGCGCAGTAGAACTAGCCGAGCATGACGTCGTAGCAGTACAAGCGGAGACGCCTACACGGCAGTATGCGTCCATCAACGTGGTACCTCCTCTCCACGAGTATTCACGGCAAACTGGGGTGATTGCTGCAGCGGCAGCGCCGATTGTCAGCTTGACCTTGCCAATCTTGCATCGCTCATCGTCGGATGACCCAGGAGTCACCGCACCCTTAACTGGCGCCTATGACCCGGTAGAGTCGCGGTCGCGGGCATCGACGGGCGAAAGTGTACTTTGCGATGAAGGCAGCGCCGATAATATGCCGTTTACTTACTCGGGCGTCTTTTCGCCACATGGGTGGCACGATGGCCCGAGCAATAGCAGCACTCGAGCAGGTAATGCACTGCATGGTTCGGAAAACGCTATTGTGGCTGCCAGTCGGCTGGCTGGAAAGCGTGCAGCGGAGAGAAACATTGTGGTGCATGGCCACTCTGGCTTGCACGAGATTGGCTTCTTAGCGCCGGAGCGCAGCCACATGTCTAGCGCTCTGTGTGCCGATGGATTGTCATCTGATGAAGAAGATAGCGGTAGTCAGGGAGGCGACGACAGCGAGAGCGACTCCGAATCATATGAGGGACTTGCTGTCGACGACATTAACGAGACCTATGACCACAGTTTGCCCGAATATGGTAAGTCACTCTTCCGCTCTCCCTGTTTTCCTATGCTCTAAAGGCAGTGTATTGTCCGCTAATTTCGTTTGCATCATGTGCTGTCTCCGTAGTCTCAAATTCCGATCCATACACACAGCGCATCTACTTGGACGAAGAGGGGATAACAGTAAGTAGCAGCGGTCTAGGCACCGTTGGTATATATACTACAAATATTGCAATATACGCATGCAATTGCCCTTGAATGATGTTGCTAATTATACATGTCCACACAATATATGTAGATACATGTACAAGGAATGTCCTACAGCTCGCTGGGATTGTGGCTGTATGGCCTTGCAGGCATTATGTCATGTGGCATTGTCACCCTTATGTGTCGCTGGGTGCCTCAATGGAGGATCCGATGGACGATGAAGCGAGTACCGCTGGGCGAGGCAGACTTTGCGATTATCGTTGATGAGTTTGGCGCCATCTCACTCGAAACGATCCAGCGTCGTGGCTATGGCGGCACCCTCGAGTCCATATTCGGCTCGCTGACCCGAAAGGGTCCGCTAAATGGACGCAGCGACGACGTCGTCAGGAGCCTGTCAATGTTTACGCACAGATACTACCGCTTTGTGTACCACCCGTACTTGGAAAAGTTCCTGCCCAACACCTGCTGGATGGACTCGGCTTGGACCAGGATTCCCACGACTATGCGCACAGGACTCACGCATGACATCCGCGATCTGCGCACTACGATCTTTGGCCAAAACAACATTGACATTAAGGAAAAGTCCATCGCCAGGCTCTTGTTTGACGAGGTGCTTAATCCGTTCTACGTGTTCCAAGCAGGCAGCGTTGTCCTCTGGTGCTATGATGACTACTACTACTATGCATCATGCATCCTTCTGATATCGGTATCGGGTATCGTAGAGACGCTGGTTGAAACACGGCGGAACACGCGCAAGATCCGAGAGATGGCGCACTTCACTTGTCCAGTACGTGTTTTGCGAGATGGTGCATGGCGAGATGGCAGTGCCGAGGATCTGCTTCCTGGCGACGTATTCGAGCTAGTGCCCAGCATGCATGTGTTGCCATGCGACGCCGTTCTGCTTGAGGGTGACTGTATCGTAAATGAGAGTATGCTGACTGGCGAAAGCGTGCCTGTAGCCAAGGTACCTGTGGCGCCAGCTGTGTTTGGCAAAATGCGGCTTGTCAGTTCTACATTCGGATCGGATATTGCCAAACACGTCTTGTTCTCGGGTACCAAGCTTGTGCGCGTGAAAAAGACCTCGTTGGGCTTTGGCGGCAACCGGTGGCTAGACTTGGAGCAACGGACAGCATTGGGCACCCCAGCCAGAGCCACGGCCATGGTCTTGCGTACGGGCTTCAACACCACCAAGGGTGCGCTGATCCGCTCGATTCTCTTTCCCCGGCCCAACAAGTTCAAGTTTTACGACGACTCGTTCCGCTTTATAGGCGTGCTCGCTGCAATCGCCGTGCTGGGCTTCCTAGCAAGTATTGGCAACTTTTTGCGCCTAGGCCTGACCGCTCGCATCATTACCGTACGTGCATTGGATCTCATTACCGTGGTTGTCCCACCGGCGTTACCGGCAACCATGTCGATCGGCGTGAGCTTTGCCCTGGCCCGACTGCGCAAGCGGCATATATACTGTATCAGCCCTACTCGCATTAATGTCTGTGGCAAAATCAACGTCATGTGCTTTGACAAGACCGGCACGCTGACTGAGGAGGGCCTGGATGTGCTGGGAGTGTGTGCAATGGACTATGATGCTTGTAAGTTTGTCGAGTTACAAGAGAATCCACGTCAGCTGCCAATTGGTCCCGCGTCTGCGCCTACCGCTCCAAGTTCGGCATTCAGCAGCGTGGGTAGCTCGCATGCGATGGGACTGCCAGGCGGACTGGCTGATCTTGACCGTAGCTCGTCGATGACTGCGCCGAGGAGAGCAGTCGATCCGTCCAAGCTATGCGTTTTGCATGCTCTTGCTACTTGCCACGCAGTCAAACTAGTTGATGGCAAGCTAGTTGGCGACCCCCTCGATATCAAGATGTTTGAGTCAACTGGATGGATCTTGGAGGAGGGTGAGGATTATACAGGTGTCCCAGCTCCACATAGCGCGCTTATCGGTCATATGTCGGCAGGGGTTGCTGCCGCAGTCAGCCAGCCTGGAGGCAAATTGGCAATGCCCGTTCCAGCAGTTGTGCGGCCGCCTCATTCGGACCGTTTCACCCTCGATGGAGCTGGCGGCATAAACGTATACGAGCTGGGTATCATACGCACGTTTGACTTTTCTGCCGCCCTGCGACG
>JANBUP010000111.1:0-14863 GCA_027579525.1 Coemansia furcata | reverse complement strand
GGAGTATTAGGCGGCTGCTGAGCAAACTGGGCCCATTGCTGCGGTGTGATAGGTGCGGCAGCAAGAGCGCTCAAAAAGTCTGTGGTAGTGGTTCCTCCCATCATAAAGTCAAGCGGGTTACCCTGCGGCGAGAGTGGCTCCTGGGCGTTCATGTGCATAAAGCTGCCCCATGCCGAGACGCTCTCGGCAGCCGAGACCATGTCTACGCCTTGCGTAGCAGCGGAGGACAGGTGCTTGATGGCCTTGTCCTGGCTGTGAAGCTGCTCGTCGCTCATGGGCTCAAGCTGGAACTGGACAGAGCCCCACAGGGCCAGATCATCATGTAGCTCTTGAGTGCTAAGCATGTGAGCGTGCGGCGAATCAGGATTCAAGCGAAAGAGCTGACTCAGTGCGTTGTAGTCGGACATTTTTTGCAGAGTGGAAAGTGACTGCTAATCGTATAATTTAAAAAAGGAAGAGCATTTAAAGGAAAAATAAAAATTCGAATGGGAAATAAAGCAGAGTCAAGAGAGGCTCAATTATCCCACCTGGCTTCCCAGGGGGCAGATCACTTTCTTTCCCACTTTTTGCCGCTGCCGAAATAAGCGCTCGGTCGGTGTGTGCGGGAGCAAGGAGAGCCAATCGAAATTATCCTCTTCGGGGCTAGCCCTTATCGCTTCCCACCTGTCTGACAAATTCAACCTGTCCGTTGTAGGGAAGGATTGACGCTGGCTACTACATTTGGAGGTGCTTGTACGTCGTCCCGGAATTCCCCCTATTTCTCTATGTGCAAAAAAGCAATTCTTGGCAGCTAGAAAGCACTCTCCCCACAGTCAACGGCAACCAGCCATTGGGGCGGGAGCTTGACTGGAGCGGCGCTCTTTTTTAGCTCAAAGCTACAAAGCAACACGTCAGCTATGGATGACTGCCCCCTCTTCCTTTTGTGGGGCGCAAAAGGGAGCATAGGCCGGGCTGCAGTTATGTGCGTATGCCCGTTCACATGGGTCTCAGTTGCTCCTCCCCCACATCCTCTATCCGATTGCACCATCGCTGCCCAACCACTGGGCCTATAGACCCTCTGCGCCTGTGCTACTGGCATTTTGTTCCCGGATCGACAATCTTGACCTGTTTCATGTGTTTACTTTTAGGCATTTGCGATTATTAAGCACCTATCGCCAGTCCAAATCTGACTAACGTTGAGCAATGATATAGATATTTGCCTCCGACAATATGTCCTGTTTTGCTCAAGCACTGCGTTTAATATTAATCGAATCTCGCCACCATCTGGAAACATAGGTAAAGCGTGCTCCACACAATGCCTAACTAATCCATTTATGCACCGCCACTAGTCGCCTGACAACTCCATCATAATTGGAAACACCATCTCACTCGCTCTACACGCAACATGTGCTCTACAGAGTCGTCCGATTGGCTTTTTTGACTCTAATGAAATGGTGCTTCTAAGCGTTTTGACTCGGGGTTTCTTGCTGCAGCCTTTGGGCGTAATTTGTTGATTAGACATGGCATACACAAGGGGCCAAGGGTTGAATGTAGCTAGGGCGTTGGTGTCGTCGTCGATAGCTGGCTGCTGGTAATACCGAATAACGTGTGAGAGGTGGCCATCCATGCTTTGATGTTTGCTACAGAAAGGTATCCCAAACTGCCAGACTGTGCATGACGTCGGGCATTTGCCGGGCCTACTCGGGCGGAGGTCCAGTTATTTCGGCTTGATCCCGTCTGCGTTAATTGATTGCAGGAATTAGTGGCAAGAAGCAAAATGGAGTAGGGTTTTCGTCAGCCGGCTTTTCCGCTCACTCACTCCGCGCCTTATCTTTTTTAAAATTTGTATTTTCTTTCGTGGCGACTTTTTTTTGTTTATTTTGAAATCCGTCAGCGCATATTGTGCAAAACGACTTGATTCGACAAAATTATAATGGACCAAAAGGGCATTTCGATTTCAGGAAAGGCGCCAGCTACCGATACACATATGGAGGAAGACGACGACGATCTTTCAGTGCTTCTGTCGCGCAGCGCACCTAAAATAGAGCGGCACAAAACCGTAGTGCCCATACACAAGGACGATGTCGAGTACTCTGACTTTGACCGCGCCATTGCGATTGCCATAGACGGAAGTGCCAACAGCGATACAGTGGTTACGTGGGCAGCCGAGCGTGTTTTGCGCCGGAGGAAGGACTTGGTCGTTCTCGTCAATGTACAGCCAGAATCCAAGCTGTGGAAGACATCTGCGGATGCAGGGGTGGCGCCTGATGGCAAATTGCGAATGGATGAAGAGGCAAAGGAGCGCTGTCGCAAGATCTTGCTGCCATATGCGGAGAGACTGCAGCGGGACGGGTTTGTCGTGAAGGGCGTTTGCTTGATCGGGAATCCCAAGGAGGTGCTTGTGGCGAGCTCTAACATTAAGAAGCCGACTATGATGATCATGGGCACACATGGTCGCGGCTCCTTAAAGCGCTATCTGATGGGCAGCGTCGCAGAGTATGTCTTGCACCACAGCACCATCCCTATCGTCATCGTGCCGAATGGCTCGGTTAAGCCGGCCGAAGCCGAATAACCGCAATGACGTCTTAGGTCCCTACCCCTCTTACCTATTTTGTTTTATGTACGTACTATCGCCTTTTTTGTTTGTTTGCTTTCGCGGCTGGCCGCAAATGATGCCGCCTATATTAGCGTATGACGTTTGTCAATGAGCCGTATGTCCATATTAAGCCAAGCCCAGGCTGACATTCGCCACAAATGGCCGGACTATCTACCTTGGATTGTATCCTATCCAACCAACGCCGACACCCCGGTCTTTTAAATAACGTTATGTTACGGTGAAGCGGCTCGGTGAGCCGGTTTGTTGTCGTGCCAGCCTCTCACGCCCGAATTGTCCTAAATAATATGTCAGTTTGTGATTGTGCCCATGCGGCTGTAAAAATTCGCATTGCAAAAACAAACCGTAAAATGGCTGAATAAGGCGCACACCCAGTGGCTCAGCAAGGTGTCTTTCTAAGAGACGCTGCTAGGTACAATCCAAAGACAGCAAACCAAAACAATGCGATTTTGCCAAATAGGGCGCCTGCAGTCATTGGCAAGAATCAAGAGCCATTTTTTCCATACTCTTGCTCTCACTCCTGGGCAACTGGGAGTATGGCAACCAGGCAAGCGGGCGACGCCATGAATTTTCTAGAGGCGTTTGTATAAACAGTCCTCTCTCTGCTACTATTTCTCTGACAACACTTTTTTTTTGCACTGTCTATACCCACGCGCAATCTTTCTTTTTTTGTTTCTCGCATACCCTTCATCTTTTCCTTTTTCTCCTATATTTACGCAGGTTAATATTCTATACCCAAGATTGTCGCTTTACCATGACTCGTTTCGCTGTTTCTCTCGCCGCCTTGGCCGTTGCTGCCGTTGCTAGCGCTCAGCAGCTCCCGCCTGGATTCTCACAAGATATCCTCGGCCAGCTCCCTATGCCACCCCAGCAGGCACCTGCTCCTACTCAGGCACCAGCCCCTATTGACCCTAACAACCCCATTGCACAGCCTTTGCCCCTGCCTCCGGCGTCGGCACCCCAGCCAGCCTCGATCCCGGCCGGTCTTGAGGGTCTTCTTAGCACTACTGCTTCTTCGCCTTCGCAGCCCATGCTCCCCAGCATCACGTTGCCTGGTCTATCCTCCAGCACTGCCTCTACTGACACTAGCGGACTCTCTTCTCTATCTGCCAGCCCCACTAGCAGCAGCGGCAGCAGCAGCGGCAGCAGCAGCCACAGCGGTACCAGCCATAGCGGCAGCAGCTCTACCAGCGGTACCAGTCATAGTGGTAGCAGTTCCACTAGCGAGTCTTCGCATCTCTTTAGCACCAGAAGCTTGTCCTCATCCTCGTCGACTCACACCGGTTCGGTAAGCGAGATTACTGACTCTGACTTCAACTCGGAGAGCTCTGGAGACTCTTCGCGCGAGTCTTCGTCCAGTGGCGCAACCTCGGTGGGTCTCTCGGGAACCGCTCTAGTTGCCGTGGTCGTGGCATTTGCTGCTGGGTCGCTTTTCTAGCAAAGTGACATTAGTAGTTGATTTCTCTTTTAGTATTCGAGTGATTAAACATTCGCACAGAAAGACACAATCGGCCTTTTTTGAGTGTGGCATTTCTAATAGGCTTCTTGGCGGGGGAGAGGTTGGTGAGTTGAATGGTCTCCCTTAGTCACCTCCATTCCGTTGCACCTCTTGCTTCTACCTTTATGTGTTAATCTGTTACAGATCAAGTATTAGAGCGACAGTTCCAAGCACCACTAGCTTTGAGAGACTTGGTTAATGTACACCCTAGTAACTGCGATTTAAAAGTCAACTTGTGGTTATCAGCATTTACACTGTCACATGCTGTGATATCAGCATGTAATGATGATCATAGCGTCGCCCTTGTAGTATTTATATCCTGCTCAGCCCTGCAAGTAGATAGATAATCAGAGACGATCTTCTCTTATGTTGTGAAATTTTATTTCTTTAACAACACGTTCATAGCCTTTGGTATAACTCACGAAATTTTCCAAAATCTCGAGTTTCTGCAGGTGCGCTTCGTCGTGCAGCCGTGGAACAAGGCTCTTGAGCCTATGAAGAGCGTTATTGGTAAGCCCCCAGAGACTATGCTCTGTTGCTGCATGTGAACCGCGACATTTTATGTCGCGCTCTTCCAAGTAGATTGCTATGGATGCAGCGGCGATGTGGAGTGGATAGGCAGTCGAGGGACTTGAGGAAGCCTGTGGCGAGAGTTGGTGGCTTGCGCTGTGCACAAAGCCAGGCTGATGGCCGGCTGCAATAGTTATGATAATCAATGTGTTTTATACATACTCAACTTGTTTGATAGGAGATGAAGTCAGTTAAGATAAAGCAGGAAAGATAAGAGATAGGAGTGTGAAAATCAAAAGAAAATTGACAAGGTCGGTGAAAATATTGTTTTCATTTTTGGACGTGCGTAGCTCGCTCTATTTATGTGTTTTGGAAATGAGCAAAGGGGGGCATCAACTGCGAAGTGTGTAGCACGAAGAGCAGGAATGCAGTGCTCGGGGGGGGGTGGGTGCATGACCCGTCCTTCGGGTGTGCATGTTATCTCCTCCGAATTATCTACAAATGAGCCTGGGAATAGTAAATGACAAGTGAGGGGGGCTGTGATCTATCCGCAGGGGGTAAACAGCCTCACGTTCGGCTTCTGGGAAGGTTGTTGCTGCAGCTTGGGCGAGCAACGAAAAAGGCAGGCGTTTATCTCCTTGTAGATGGGAGCGTGCGCATGTGTGCTGGGCGCTCGGGGAAGCATGGCCCAAGAGGAGAAAATGGTGCATGTGTTTTTTTTGCGCACCTTCAACATGCAGCCAATCCCTTGCATCGGCAAGCAGAACAAAAGGGCAATCGTTGCACACCCTGGAATGATGCCGAGTAAAACAAGGCAGGCAAAATTTTACATGCACAGCAAATGGCTGGAGTGTACACAAGCTCGCTCTGTGATGTTTTCGTATTTGGCCCATGCAGGCTCTCTATCCGAGATCGGCCGGCGCCATAGGGCGAGGTCTTCGTTACTCTGTGCCGTATTTGGGTGACTCGTGGGAAGGGGATCTGCTCTTTCTCGCACACATACACATGCAAAGAGCGATGTGAAACCACCTAGTACAAGGGGCGAGAAGAAGCAGTCCTGGTCAATGCCTGCCAGAGGATGAGTAAAAGCGGTGACTGCTTACAGCAAGAACACAATGCAATAAAGCGATTGTACGAATTTGATTACGAGGAACAAGGATAGACGTGCGGGGACCAAGGCCAGCGATGCGGGGAACAAGGAAGAGTTTTCAGAACAATGCTTATTTGCAAATAATATATGTCCTCTCTGCTACCAATTGAGCTGCCGCCTTCCCGAACCAACATCCCGCCTGCACCCTTCTCGAGTATTATACCTCATTTAAGGTGGCTGTAGAGAGAAAACACTGGGTGTAGTTACTCAGATGCAGTATATTGTGACCACGTTGGTGTTTATGTTGTTTTCTGGGATAATATTTGTTAGACAAGTGGTGAAACCTCCTGGCTATGTTAGGGAAAAGGCAAAATAAAAATATGGAGGAGTGGGTGATTCTGAAAGTTTGAGGATGGGAAGGGAAGAGCGCAAACACCCTGAAACATTTTCCCACCAGCCAGGAATCCATGGTAGAGAGAAGCGCTTCTTGTTAAAGTCTTCTGTAAACTGAAGAATACGGCTATAGATATATTCGTCAAATGCTCAACATGAGTGAACATGCATCCAACACATGGTCACCTTTCTTCAATGTATACGTCATTGTTCAAATATTAGGTGGGCTTGAACATATTACGTTGCCGTTAAAGTCTCCTCGAGTTCAACACCTTTCTTCGAGGAAAAGAAGCTAGCAGATTCGCTAGTCTTGTTGTAATTCAAAAGCTCCATTATATTTTTGCAGTCACAATCACTGTTGCTTTCGAAAAGTGGGGAGAAATTGGACAACTTTTTGGACATGCTCTGCACTCAAAAAGACTCCCTTGCAGCCGGAGGAGGCATATAATGGACCTGGCCCCTCAGAAAAGTGCTGAAATTCAATACTCGCTTCTATTATCATTACCCGTAAATTTATATAACCAAACCCGTTTGACTAAGTTTACACCATATCATGCCTGCTACCATTATTAGGAAGCATGATTTCAAATACATTGTGGCGATTGGTAAATATGTTAATGAGGAATGCCCTGACAAGGACTATATCATTTCACTTGCTAGTCGCTCCAACCTTAAAGGACCAGTTTTAGATAAAGTAGCGGAAGTATGCGAAGATTATGTTATTGTCTTGGTGACTCTGAGCGAATCCAATATTAGGCTCAGCTAATATAAAATTACCTCATAGTACTATTGGGAAGCTATTTCGCATTGACGATGACAGCTCAGTGACACTTTTGGCCTATTCCAAAGAAGGAAAAGTAATAGATTTGCCAGATGCCATTGTCAAAGCACTTCCGGCACAAGCTCAATAATATTCAAGAATCGCTACTCCTTTGTCTGGAATCCTGTCGGCTCAAAAGTAAACCCACTGGTTTGTTCTAAAAACACAGATGCCATTTATGTCCCATGTTGGATAGCAACGAGTAGATTGAGCTGCTCCCTAAAGAGTTTGATTAGCTCAAGGTGGCATATTCAAGACTGGGCAATGTGCAAAATGACAAATTATTTATAAGCATGCACGGTAGCACACCGTGTTGAGTTCTTTAGTAGACATAACTTAAGTTTTGTTTTATATTTTTGTTACCAACAAATCCAGAATATTACTATATTACAGCGACAAATAAATGTATGTTCAAAGAACAGTGAAAGACATGCCATTGAAATTAGTGACCATGGAAGTAGAATCTGGTGATGTCATAGGACATGCATCCAGTACGTCATTACCTTTCTTCAAAGGACTCGCTTCTGAAATCCACTTGCACCTCTTACCTCATTATTACCATTGCCAACGCCCCTTTGAGCGATACTGCTTCCAACTATGTAACAAGAAAACGTATTGTCACAGTGCATCATAAAACAGTGAGGTAGTTTATAGGGAATTTGTTGGCCATACTCTGCAGTCAAATAGTGTTTTTGCATCTGCAAGAGGTATAAAAGGGCTTGCCCCAGACAAGAGTCAGGTATGCACCCTTCCATTACTCTCATCTCACTTAATATTCTTGCATAAGCAACCAACAGGTTTGACAAATATTACATTATAGCATGACTGATGATATTTTTTGGTGTGGTGGCTCCACCCCCGTTGATTCTATTCGTGAATTAGTTGAAAATAATGGATCTGACAAGAACTATTTCGTTGTATTCGCTATTAATCGTGAAGTAGGAATTATAATGATAAATGGATTGAGGAACTTATACGAGGAATATGTTATTGTCATGGTAACTTTAACTGAATCCAACTCGAAGCTCTTTGATTATGCAAGAGATCGCAATAGTAGTGCCGGCAAGCCATTTACTGTTGACAACAGCCACCCCGTGGAACTTTGGGCCTATTTCAAAGGAGGAGTTGAGATGAAAATATCAGATAAATTTGTCAATGCATTATTATAATAAGATGAATCGTATTTGGGAATACCCATTCCCACCAACACATTTGTTCTCGGTTTAAAATAAACACGTGTTTGTGTAAGAGCAATCATGCAGATGCTGTAATGCATGTCTTACCATTTTTAATGGTATTTTTTTTTTTAGTTTTTCTTGACTGGCAAATGATCCCAAGCGGTTGTCATTATGATTTCCTTCTACATCATTTTATAGTTATTATGACGCATGTCAATTAGTACTAATAAACTGTCGACAACAAATTCAAACTTTATGGTTATATAATGGGATGGTACATGCCGCACTTGTGAAGAGAAATGACCGAATAAAACACGATAAAGTGGATATTTCAGCTGGAGGATGGAAATGGGGGTGCACTAACACATGGAAGCACTTTTCCTCCTGTCATGCATCTGCAAACGAGAAAGTGAGAAATTGGAAAGCAAGGCTACAAATAAATGCAGCGTGTTAGAAGGATGGCGAAAGGCAAATGACGCTCAATAATGCTAACACAAAGAGGGTCAGTCATGATTGTGCAAATATCCAGAATTTTAGTATCTGTCCAGAAAATTACCCACTTGTTTAAGATTGGCAGGGTTCTGATATTTTTTGGGTGATGGCCAAAAACCTTTTACTATACAGAGTGTTATGTAGTTATTTACACCTTTTTAAAACATCATAACTATATTGTCTGTCACGAATCAACATGGATTATGATTTACTGGTATAACGTCCATAGTTAGAGAGTAAGTTAATAATTATATGTTTTTGGATGTCCCCCAAATATGATGATGATAATGGATGCCGCCATTAAACACACATCCAACACATGGCCCTACTTCTAAGGACCTATTTTTGACTTGGGCTTTCACCTCTTACATTATGATTATCATTGTCAAGTGCTCTTTAAGTGAAACTACCTTCAGGGGAGAAATAGGCAGACGAATTTGCGCATCAAGATGTAATTCAAATCATTGTCATTTTTCCTCTGCAGAAAGAATCTGGTTCTTTGCAGACAACGACGTCATGCTCTTAAGAAAGGTGGTAATAATTATATAATTTGTTGGTCATCCTCTGTAATCGAATAGTGTCTTACTTATTACAGAAGGGGATATAAAAAGCCTGCCCCAGACTAGTGTTGAAACTCGGTTCTCACTATTGCTCACACCCCACATCTATCCTAACAACCAACAAACTTGACACCCTTCACGCCTTAACATGCCTGCTACTATTATTAGAAAGGATGATTTCGCCTCCATTGAAGCTGTTCACAAATATGTTTCAGATAACTACCCAGGCAAGGCGTATATTATTACATTCGCTGTCAGCTCCGAGGCTGCTGGCATTGAAATAGAGGCATTAGAGGCAATGTACGACTATGCCGTTATTTTCTTGGTGGTGAAAAATGAATCCAATTTGGATTTCTTCTATAAATCGAAAGGAAGGGATGGCAAATGTATTGTTGGCTTTGATGACCAAGTTAAAATTGTGATTTATTCCTGCAACGGAGTTGAGCTGAACATTTATTGATAGTTGCTGTATAGGAACTCTGGCAGGCAGTTGGTCTGGGATTATGTCGTTATGACCTATATGTGCACTCCTTTTATTCCATAGTTGTTGTCGCAGGTCTAGTTAGTACAAATAAACTGCTAACAACAAAAAAACTAGAATAATATACGGTGATTATACTTGTTGAACTTATCCAGAGGGACGTCATGGAACACCTGACAGCATTCATGTAGCTCAATAGTACGCCATGTAAACTAGATTTCTGACAAATCTTGACACATTACCTACAATCTGTACATCACATTTTGGACACAGCGGTTACATTCTCGGAACGCCCCGTTTGAGTTGAGCGTGGATACTTATACAAATATAATAGGTGGAAATGACATCAGTGAAAATCTGCAAATGGAAAGGGATGAGCGCGAACACCCTGGAACACCTACTCTCCAGTCATGCATCCACAGACGAGAGAAGTTTGAAGAAGCAGAACTATAAATAAATGCCGTGTTTTTATAGGCAAAAAGTGCAACCAAAAGACGATCAATAGCAAAAACATAAAAATACTGACTTGGGCACGGTAAACAGATACACAACCAACACATGATCATCATACTTCAAAGGAGTTGCTGTTGGAATGGACTTGTTCAACTTACGTCACTTTTACCACTGTCAAAGTCCCATTAAGACTTTATCCGACTACGTAATGTGGAAGCGCATGTTCTCAACTGTATGCAGTATCGTACACCATGAGAAGAGGGATAGAAATTAGGTAGTTTGTTGGTCATCTTCTACAAGCGAACAGCATCTTTCTTCCTTCTGGATGAGGAGTATAAAGATTCTTCTCCAGAATAGTGTTGAAACCTACTGCTTACTGTTATTACTATTCTACATCTTAACAATTAACAAGAACTGACATATTTTACACGTTACCATGTTTGAGAACGTCATTTTTATGAAATATTTCACCACTGTTGAGGCTGTTTATAAACATGTTGCAGAAACCCACCCTGGCAAGGACTATATTATTATATTTGCTATCGATTTTACTATTGGTGATAGAATGGAAGGTGGATTGAGGAGTTTGTATAAAGATACTCCTCTTGTCATGGTGGTTAAAAATAAAGACAATTCGACATACATAGATAATTTAAGAGAATGTTTTGGAAGTACCGATAAGCCGTTTGTTATTGACGATACCCACCCGGTGCAGCTACTGGCCTTTTCGAAAGAAGGAGTTCAGATGAAGATATTAGATAGATTTGTCGAAGCAGCTTCGTCAGGAGAAAAATAGCATGAAGGAATTGGTATGTCCTCTAGCATCTTCGGTCTCAGTTCAAAAGTGAACTCAAGCTTTTTGTTAGAGAACAACCATGCACATGCTGTGACTCATGCCTACGATCATTAACAGTATATGTATTTAGTCTATGTACCTGGCAACCTATCCTAAGTGCA
Organism: Coemansia furcata; assembly: GCA_027579525.1. Classification (NCBI taxonomy): domain Eukaryota; kingdom Fungi; phylum Kickxellomycota; class Kickxellomycetes; order Kickxellales; family Kickxellaceae; genus Coemansia; species Coemansia furcata. The sequence goes on along the minus strand of JANBUP010000111.1, from coordinate 3,838 downwards.
TGTCATTGTTACTTGTTTATATTACGCGTGTCAATAAGTGCAAATAAACTGTCAACTACATATTCAAACTTACTAATTGTATAAGGGGATGGTACATATTGCATTTGTGATGAGATATTGCAGAAAATCACGATGGAGTAGACCTTTCCAATAGCTCGAGGGTGGAAAGGGAAAGGCGTTCGCGCCCTGGAACACCTACCCTCTAGTCATGCATCCATAGACGAGAGAAGCCGGGAACTATAGACTATGGCTAAAAATAAATACAGTGCGTTCAGAGAACAGCGAACGACATGCCATTGATATTAGTGACCATGGAAGTAGAATCTGGTGCTGTCATAGGACACGCCTACAACACGTGGTCGCCTTTCTTTAAAGGATTTGCTGCTCAAATGGACTTGTACATCTTACCTCATCATTACCACTGCAAGCGCTTCCCTTTAAGCGAGACTGCTTCCAACTATATAATTGGAAGATACACTTTTCTCATCATTATTCCGTGAAAAGCATCACGTTTTTATGACGACAAGCAACATGTGTATTTTGCAGTCAACAAAGTCATAGTTTTGAAAGAATGGTGATAATTGGACAATTTTATCGTCATCAATTGCAGTCGAAGAACCGTCCAATTTGTATCTGAGAAGTATAAATGGTCCTTCCCCGGACAGGTGTTGAAATTCGTTATTATTGTTCACACACCACATTGATTTAAACAACCAATAAGCTTGACAAGTTCTACGCCTCACTATGCCTGCTACCATTATTAGGAAGGATGATTTCACCTCCACGGATGACATTCACAAATATGTTTCAGAGAATCATCCTGACAAGGGCTATATCGTTACGTTTGCTGTCAATTCTGACGTTGGTGAGAATAAAACAAGTATAATGGCGAAAATATGCAAAGATTATGTTTTTGTCTTGGTGGTAAAGAATGAATCCAATTTGGATCTCTTTGATAATAAGATGGGGTATAAGGGTAGTATTGACGAGTCATCTGCTATTGACGAGTCATCTACTAGTGACGAGTCATCTGTTATTGGTGATTGCAACCCAGTGACACATGTGGCTTATTCCAAAGAAGGAATAAGGATGAGGATGTCAGATGTTGTGTCAGATCAAATGAGTCGCCATTTCTAATCTGTATCAGCGAACATCCACGTTAGACATCACATTCAGAAACCGGATTATCAATGCAAGTATCAATTGTAAAGCCGCTATAACGACGACGACAATTTATTGTGTAGTGATTGCTATGCACATTACACAACATGGTTTGGTCCCCGAAAACAGTTTTCCTGCAAACCATTGTCTGTTAAATAGCGTGCGTGCCCGTTCAAGACAAGATCAAGCAAGAATTTCTTGACTATTCTCTCAGCTTACGCTTGTTCTCACTATTTACTAGTAAATATATATTTGGGCAATGTGCTGATCATCCTCTGCAGCAGAATGATGTCATTCCTTCCCCAGAAGAGGTATAAAGTGACTTTCCTGGACAAGTGTTGAAACTCAAACCTCTCTATTATTTCTACTCCACATATACCCTAATAGCCAAGCCTATAATTGCCAATGAGTAGTAACATCTTTTGGTTGGAAAATGTAAACTCTGTTGGTGACATTCATAAATATGTTGCAGAAACTCGTCCTTGCAAGGACTACATCATTACACTTGTTATCGATTCAGACATTGGAGAACTTGTGGGGGATACTTTGGCGAGAAAATACGAAGATTTTGTTATTGTCCTGGTGGTAAAGAATGAATCCAATTCGCAACTCTTGGCCAGTTTAAAAGGTAATAATAGTGGATGTGTTGTTGGCCATGAGGACCATGTGGCACTAGCGGCATATTTCCCAGGAGGAATAATGATGGAGATGCCAGTTGAAATTATCAAAACATTTTCAGTACAGGCTTAATGGCAATTGGGAAGTCATTTTCTATAGCTACTTTGTTGATAGTGTTCTTGTTGGTTCAAAAGTGAACTCGAGCTTTTTGTTTGAGAACATCCATGTAGATGCTTTAGTTAGTTTTTGTGACTGGCAAATTATGCCAAGTGCACGTCACTATTACTTGTTTTTGCAACATTTTATAGTTACTACGCATGTCAATTAGTACAAATAAACTGTTGGTAACAGATATGAACTGTTAGAAATATAGGTTTAAGATGGTACATTTCCCACTTGTCAAGAGAGATGTCAGAAAACTTTAAACAACACATATGTAACCAGAAAATATACCATGCGAGCTAATGATCTTGATACGTAACTTACGAGTGGTGCACCACATTATAGACGTCGTGGCTACATGCCCAGTACGCCCCATTTAAGGCGGCCGTAGAGAGAGTAAACTGGGTGCAGATACTCAGCTGCAGTATACTGTGACCACGTTGGCGTTTAGGCTGTTCAACTGGCCTCATGTTTGTTAGACAAGCGATGAAACCTTCTGGCTATGCTAAGGAAAAGGCAGAATAGAAATATGGAGAAGTGCGCATTTCTGAACGTTAGAAAAATGGAAAGGAAAGGGCGTGAACACCCTGAAACACCTTCCTGCCAGCCAGACATTCATAGTGAAGGGAAGCGCGGCTTGTTAAAGTCTTCTGTAGATTGAAAAAAAACGGCTATAGATAAATCCGACTGATGTTCAACATTAGTGAACATAAGAAATGAAGACTTGGGTGTTGCAAACAGACACACAACACATGGTCGCCTTTCTTCAAAGGACATGTGTTCCACCATCGTCTTGCTTCCGTATAAGGTTCTTTGAGTGGAACACCTTTCTGCAAGAAAAGAAGCACACTGATTCGCTAGTCTTGTTGTAATTCAAAAGAACCCCTATATTTTTGCAGTCACAATCACTGTTGCTTTCGAAAAAAAGTGGGGAGAATTTGGGCAATCAGTTGGCCATCCTCTGCACTCGAAAAGTCTTCCTTGCAGCCAGAAGAGGTATAAAATGACCTACCCTGGACAAGTGTTGAAGCCCGATCTTCGTTATTGTCTACACTCTATATCATCTAGTAAATAACCTACAAGCTAGACATGTTATACACCATCAATATGGAGGATAGATTTATTAGGAATGATGATTTCACCTCCATTGAGGATATTCACAACCTTGTTGCACCTTTTCACCAAATAACTAGTTATTTCGTTATATATACTCACAGTGCCGTGAAAGGTCAATACGTTTTAGAGTGTATGTCGCATGCATGCCTTGCGTCTGAAGTTGTTTTCTTGGTGGTTAAGGAAGTGTCCGATCCGGGTTTCCTCCATAGTATGAAAAGGGAACACAATATATGTGCTGATTCTGATCCCCAATCTCCATATTTGTATATAATGGTGCAATTTTTCCCTAATGGAGAAGTGCAGAATTTGTATGGTGGTTTTGTGATTGGAGCGGTCGACGAGGATGCACACTGATGCCTCCAGCGTTGCCTCTGACACAAGCGTAGATGTGGACTAGCTCTCATTAGAGGACTTGAAAGATTAGTTACATCATTTGTTGAGAGGACACTGGGGCGTATATAAGGCAGAGTAGCGACTATAAAACCCTGCTGGAGATACTCCCCAGCTTGAAATAATATTTCTCTTTTCACATATATTTCACAAACACAGCAATGGTTCTATGTAGCAGCTTTAATAACGAATATGTGGTTTGTTTCTTTTGAATCATTGGAATCTGCCAAACACAGCATAGTTCCATTTTTGGTCATTAATACATTTACTAAAGAAAACATTAAATATACGAGGAAAGATCAAAAGCAGCCGGGCGTTTCCACACCTTGATGACGCCGCGGCGACAAGCAGTAACAAGGAGGTCCTGGCTAAACTGCAGCGAGCATATAGG
>JANBUP010000110.1:0-14915 GCA_027579525.1 Coemansia furcata | reverse complement strand
AAGCAGGGGGTATGGAGTATGTGAAGACGGCGGAGAGCGTGCAGCTGCCCTCTTTCTACCGCTCGTCCGTACTCGCCACCCGCCACTCGCAGATGGCAGCAGCAGGAGCGGCAATGACCAACTACCACAGCCGCAATTATGCAATGGCGGCCGATATGCCAGCATTGAGCATTCCTAATAGCAGCTTGGCGTTTGGGGCAAGGTCGACACCGCGCGCCAGCCGGGAATCGCTAGGCCTGTCGCGAGGCAATGAGGCGCCCAGCTCCGATAAGGGTTCTAAGAGCCGGCCAGCTCCGCTGCTGATCTACCCAGCCAATCACCCAGTGGCGCTAGCGCACGAGGCGCTGCATGGGCGGCGGGCGATGACGTCGCGCGACATGCAGCACTCGGGGCGGACGTCGAGCAGCGGGGGGCGCAACAGCACATGCGAGAGCTGCGCATCGCATGGCAGCCGACACTCGGAGCGGTCGCTAAGGCACCATAGCGAGATCATCAGCGCGGCGCGCTACTACTCGCTGAGCCGGCAGCAGTGGGGCGCGCACTGCCGGCCGCTGTCGTCGGGCCTCGTGTATATCTCGGGGCTGGCTAACGACTCGGAGTCATCGCGGCTCTCTGCGGCTCACCCCTGGGATAGCAGCCGCCGGCTCATCCACAAGCCGTCGCTCGCGTCGACGGCACCCCACACAAGGGGGGCGTCGCCGCTGGCCAATGAGCATCGCCCGCTGTATGGGCTCTATGCCCAGCGCCCTGTGGCTCCGCCGCCCCAGCACACTGCGCAGAAGGGCCGCCGCATGGCCAAGCACATGTCCATGCCCGTGGCGTCGGGCGCCATTGACGGGGTGGAGCCAGAGTGCAGCGATCAGGGCGCAGCCGCGTATATGGCCACTCGCCATGCACGCCAGCTGTCGATGCCGCCAGCAGCAGCCAGCCAAAAGAAAAAGCAGTCTCGCCAATCGGGTGCCACATTCGCCCACGGCAGCCAGCACCCCAGCGCGAATGCCGAAGGAACGCCGCCCACAGACCTTTTGCCCAAGGCCTTGCAGGCATTAGACGGCATGGCAAAGACATCCGTCCACGTTAATATGCCAGGAAAGCCACCCCCAAATGCAGCAGCACCCACGCAGAGGGCGCAGCAGGGGCTGTTCCTCGGCGCGCTGTTTGGGCATAGGGGAAAGCGCCGCGAGACTCAGGGTCAGATCCAGCGAATCGAGCGACGCGTACACATGCTCGTAGCCACGGGCGCCCTGCGCGTAGCAACGCGCGCAATGGTGCCGTTAGTGACGCAGCTCTGCATGGTAGTATGGTCCACCATGCACGCGCTCAACGCGCCCTCCGGCGTGCTAACAAAAGTGTACATAGCGGCCATCCTCCTCCTCTCGACACAGGGGCTGCTGGACATGGCGCTGTACCACATCTTCGACACGCAGGCTGACAACTCTGACGTCAGCCTACCAAGCTACAACAACGGAAGCACCAGCGGCAGCGGGGGAGGAAAGGTGACGAGTTTTGTGCCGCAGCGGTACCCGCAGTCCTCATTCATCTATGCCGAAAATACGCCGCGCGCATCACAGGATGGACAGCAGCCATCGAGCCACTGGCACGACGCCTACTATCGGCCCTTGGCGGCGCGGGTTTCGGCAGAGGGCAAGCGGCGCGCAATGGCTGCGCATCATGGCAGACGACCCGGGCACCAAAGGTCGATTTCGCTGACGTCAGCGGCGGGCGGCGGGCGGCAGTTTGTGTTCAACGTCGACAGCCTAAACATCCGCCGCGCAGACCGCACATCCAACGCAATGCAGTCTGATACGCTGCACGACGGCAGCGACTGCGTGGCCTGGTCGCATATGGACGCGCTGTCGGCTCACGACGCAAGCAGCATCTCGCAGTTCTCCGCCACTGCAGCTGCCCCCCACACACAACATCACCCGGTGCTTAGCGGCTGGGAGGAGGCTGAGGAGTCGCCACGCTCATCATCATCATCATCACCCCCTGAGGAATGTTAAGAAAATAATACGTTTGGTACATAATGTTTTACAAAAAAAAACGATTCATACACACACGCAAGACCTCGAGCATAAGATTCCTACCAAGTACTTGACCACACATAAATACACATTAAAAAGTAGATTTTAGAACTTGTACGCGCCGGATTTCGAGTCATACTTGGCACGCGCCAGCGGGTTGAGATACACGCTTCTTTCTTGCTCAGCTGTATATGGCGGGCTGCTCTTGATTTGAACGAACGGATGGTTGCCAACCAAAGTGTCTTGCCAGTAGCGTTCGGACTTGGCATCGCGTTGCTTGAGTTTGATGTTGTACTTGTCGAGCTGCTTCCGAGAAAGCGTAGCCAGAAGGTAGTCGGGGTGCACAACCAACAACTCGCCGCCAACATGGCCAAATCCAAACGACTTTATCAGACCCACCTTGATACCCGGCGTCTGGATCGACTTTGACAAATACAGCGTGTATTCGTTCGCCTCCAGCTCTTTGTCAATGTTGTCAGCGTTGCGATTACCCGGTATCAGTCCTGTGCGCAGACTCTGAATGACGCCGTTGAGCATAAACGACGCTGCTGGGCCCTTGGGATGTCCAGTCAGCCACTTTTGGCACACCACAGGCACGACGTGACCCGAAGTACGACCCAAATGACTGAGTTGAGCATTGAGAACGTCTGACTCGTTCTTGTCGTTGGCTACTGTCGATGTGCCGTGGAATGACGCCAGTCCAATGTCGTCGGCTGTCAAGCCCCAAACCGCCAGACTGCCACGTAGAGGCGAAATACCAGGCTTGCCTTTCCAAAATTCGTTGCCCCACATGTCCTGTACCATACGCCGACGTTGAGCATATTGTTCTTCCACCAGCTCGACCTGCTGCGCTACTAAGAGTTTAACCGAGTCAGTTGGACTGTTGACCATGTCTGCCAAGTCAGCCAGCTCCTCTTGCTTTCTCGTATCTAGTATAACCACTTCGCGCTGCAGTTGGCGGCGGCGATAGTCAAAGTCCAGCAGGCGTGATGGCAGAATGCCGTTGCATTCCTCGCGCGCAGATGTAAGCACTCCCTCGCCCGGCGCTGGCACTGACTGCCCCTGCTTGTCGGTAGCCGAACCTGACATGGCAATAATACCATAGATGGGCGCTCCAAACTCGATTGCCGCCGACGCCGACATGAGCGTCACAATACCAGCGCCGTGTCCCTCCATAAACCCGTTGCGCGTCGATGTACACGGTCGGCACATTTCTGAAGGCGTGCGGCCCCTAGCAAACTCCTCAACCGAGTTGCTGGTAGCACCCATGCCGGCGAACTCGACAGTCGTCTCTTCGGTAAAGTCGTCAACACAGCCCGCAATCATCACCTTGGCCTTGCCCGACTGGATTGTTTCGATTGCAACATCCATAGACAAAGCCACACTTGCGCAAGCACCAGCAATAGGCCTGACTGGATCAGAGCTCGACATTAGCAGCATGTTAACCCATGCTTGCACTGTCGAGATAAACGCCTCCTGAAATACGTCGTTCTTGAGTCCCTTGTCAAAGAAACGGTTCCTGAAAACATCCTGCATCGATCGACAACCACCCAAACTTGAACCAATCGAGCTTCCGACCTCAGAGACGTGGAAATACTGATACAGCTCGTACGGATCGGTGATACCAGACCTGACGAGCGCTTCAACTGTAGCCACCAGCACATACAAAGTGACTTGGTCTACCTGCTTGACGACATCATCCGGAATACCATAGCGCCTTGGGTCCCAACCCGTTGGTACAAGCGCTGCGACCAATCGGTTTTCTTGCAGAGCCATTGGCACACGAATCAGGGCACCCTTGAGGAACTTGACCGACCACGAACCGCCAGCAGCGTTTTTCCAGATGTCGACGTTGCTGCCACTTTCAAGTTTGAACGTCGCTGCCTCGTCAGCAGTGGCTTCAAAGGGCTCCATATCGTGCTCAATCTGGATCTCGCGCAATAGAGTACGCTTGTTCGGGTTGTAACCATGCACCAACTCGGGCTCAATCAAGCGAATGCCCGTGTGCGCCAGAATATACTCCTCGTAGAGCGGCTTGACGTCAATATCGTGAATAGGCTCCTCGGTCTTGGCATCGACCCAGCCAACGTACATGGCGCCAGTCGACTTTAGCGCGCCGTCATAGTGCTTAATCAGGCCCATGATCCACGCTAACTCAATGCATCCTTCGAGTGAAAACTCGCCGTACGCCTCCATCTCCCATCGCGTCTCGGCATTGCCATGCGGACTAACTTCGCCGTAGCCGGTGACGACGACAACCTTGTCCAAGTTGACCATGCCTTGCAAGTGCCGCAAGTGCTGCAGTTGATCGTAGTGGCGGGGCGCCGGAAAGTGATGCTTGTGTTTGGCCAAGGGCCTCTCGTCGGTCAGAGTATAGGGATATACATAGCCTGTAAGCAGCATGGCCGAATAGTCGAGAGACGCCTCACGCGCAATAACCTGTAGTGTACTCCTCTTACGCTGTATAGACGAACGCGCATTATCCAGGACAATGTGAAAGTCATTAGCATACCTCAGGCCACCATCGAGATCTGCCCAGACTGGTTGATGGCGGGCAATTCGGAGGATACGCGGGTGAACAAGACCCAAGATGTTGAAGGCCATCTCGCGTGTAGAGAACGTGCGCACGCCAAGTTCTTCAATATGTGGAGTAATCATATTGTTTAGACTCATCAGGCCCATGCTGCGCGTCCACCCGATAACTGCGCCTACAATAGACAAGTAGTCCTGCCAGGACTCGGATCTCCACCGGGCAAATGCAGACATCAAGCCCAGTTTGCACTCACCATAGAGCCCGTCACCGCCAAAGTTGCCACGATTGGATGATAGTGGCAATACCACCAGCGACGATCTAGTGTTGTAGCCGAGCTGCTCCTTGGCGCTCTTGATGCCACCCAATAAGCGCATTACGTTCGTAAGCTGAATTCGCTGAGCTAACTCGGAGTGTGAGGTTAGATTCGTTGCAAGGCTGCCAAAATCCGTCACGATAGCAAATGGGAATACCAAATCGAGGTCCCAGCCCAAGCCCTTGGCAGCACCCGAATCGCGGTATATATAGTCGACCAGCTGCTTGATGTCGACAGTCGAGCCCTGGTTGAATGGGGCAACGATAAGCTCTGAGCCGCGAGCACCGTGCGTGCGGTACATGTCCTCAAAGAACAGTGTGGTCTTGCGGCTGTAGCTCGATGTCGTCGCAATGACCTTGGCACCGCCACTGAGAAGACCTGAAACGATATCGGCGCCGATCGAGCCCCGTCCGCAGCCAGTGACCAAGGCAGTTTTGCCTGCAAACGACAAGCCGCCACCACATATCTCACTCAGGACCTCGTAGTATGTCGTTGAGAGTTCAGCGCAGTAAGTCCAATCATACTGATCAAGCTGCCTTTTGAAGTGGATAAACGGCGGCTTATCCAGTGCTGCTGGCTGGCGCATATGCTCAATAAAGGCTGCTAACGATGGCTCATTTGGACGCGGCACCTCGGAATATTTTAGAGTACCATCGGGACCAACGTCGACTGACAAGCTAGTAGACGCACATAACTCTCGGTAGACTGGCGGTTTTGATAGGGATCGCGCACATACGTCGTGCAATAGCAGCACTAGCTGGATTGCCGGCCCTAGCGAGTCATCGTTTGCGGCCTTCAATATGGACAGCGATCCAGCAAGCATCTGAAGCAAACCAGGACTTGATCGATTACTCAGTCGCTGAAGTGCGGCTTGGTCGACACTTGCTGGCGCATTGGTAGACCCAGCAACACAGCTGACAATCTCCTGCTGGATCAACTCATACGCCTCTTGACGTGCCCAGTTCCAGCTCGAATCAAAGTGGCGAGCCTTTTGCACATCAAACAGCGGTTGCGCGCCGTCGATGAGATCGTCACCGAATTCATACATGATGCTATCGAGCTTGGCCTGCATCTCAACTGCTCTGGATTTCTCGACCTCAGCTAGTCTCGTTCCCTCGCGCAAGTCCATTCCAGCGTAGCGTGCCAGAACTTGGATCTGCTGGCGAATGTGCTCGTGTTGTTTCTGCCGCATCTGCTCCATCTCGGCGCTGCTAATGACGGGTGCACCAGCCTGGCTACCAGAACTGTTAGAATTGGCGGCGGCATAGGAAATGCCAACCTTGGCGGCGTAGGCCTGAGCCACGGTACCCAGCCACGACTTGGCTTCGGCATCACTAGAGAGACGGCTGGGGGGCTCCATTGTCAGTGCAGCTAGCAATAGAGCATCTTGGCGCTGTGGACCCAGTCCATATGCTGATTGCAAAGTACTCCGAGCCGACGATAGCGAAAATCCGCCCGGCATTTTGTTGTTGAATAGACGTGCCAGCTGCGCTTGAGTATACTTACCCAAGCTACCACCAAATGCGCCAATTGCCGCTGCGAGATCATGTAACGAGAGATCTTCAGCCCTGTCAGGAACTTTGCTGCCAAACTCCTTGTGCAAGTCGCCAACAATCTCGTTCTGAAGAGTTGACTTGCCACCCACAAGACTCTTGATCGATTTGACCGTGGATATGTCAGCCAGCGAGCGCTTTAGCTTGTGCACAACCAAGGCGTGCACCACATCCAATGCTTGGAGCGGAACGTCGACAAGTGGCGCCGCAGAACCAGAGGACTGAACGGCAGGCGCTATAGGTTCGGCCTTCGTAGCAGTTGTCACAGGCAAAGCAGGCTGCTCAGGCAATTCAACAGATATCGCTTCGGCCACTTCTTGGCGCTGCTGAGTGTAGTAGATTGCGTCTCGGTCTCGCTCAATATGCAGCACTTCTACATGCCTGCTCGCAAAGGACTCGCTCAAGAGCGTCTTGGCCGCCATGCCACTAAGAATAGGACTTACGCCGACCTCGACCATGCGGCGCACACCAAGCTTGTCAAACAAAACGTCTTGAGTGTCGATCCACTGAACGGGCGCAGCCAGCTGGTAAGCCAAGAGTTCAATCAACAACAGCGTTGCCAGCCTTGAAACATCCTCGGCATTGTCCAATGCGGATTCGGACCAAGAGTCTAGCACACTGGCAGCAACCGGTGACTCTGTGATACTGTGAACCAAGCTAAAGTACTCTTGTGACACTTCGAACGGCACAGCAGTCAAGTTGGGGATGTAGCGGAGATGAAGCAGCGAGTAGTCGATATTCTCGGCTAAGATCTTCTTATGAAGAACTGTACGGAATTCGTCAACACCCGAGAGTAGCTGCCTGGAGTGGAATGGGACGTCGATTCCTGACAATGGAATAGTCGCGCGGCCACGCACAGGCTGGCTGTCAATGGGGTTGGCCAAAATGTCGTCAACAATCAGAGATATTTGTGCTTGCCAATCATCGTCAGCGGGTGCGCCATGCGTAGAAATAGCATCCAAAACCAGGCGCAATACGGCTAACTGAGGCAGCGTTCCAGCAACAACATACTGAGAGCCACGTACGTTGTAGTTGACTACTTCCAATAGCCCACTGCTGCGCTCGCAAATGGTGCTAATAGCTAGCGTCAACACACTCTTGTCGGCATAACGACCCAGTCGCGACGGATCAGCGGCGACCATGCCGTAATGGGAGCGGCCCTGAGCATCGCGTTTGACTGATGACTGCATGAGCAGGCCGCGATATAACGTAAGGTCCAAAATGCTCTCGAGTGTACAAATGCTGCTTATTGACGCTAGCGCTGCATATTCGCCGAGCGAGTGTCCAGCAAACACGGCGCCCCTTTGAATCAAAGAGTTGGCGCGCATATCTGCCACTGCTGCCATAGCAAACGTAAACAAGGCAACTTGCGTAAACTGCGTCGAGTTGAGCAGACCCATAGGCGACCGGTACGTGTAGCTAGTTGAGTCCAGCGTAATCTCGGGGAACAGCGGAACATATTTGCCTATATCGCCACTGCCCTTCCCGACAAGCGACATGTAGTTGCGCTGGAGTATCTCGCCGGTCTTGCTGCCAAAGTACACCGTAAGCTCCTTGGGGTTGGTTCGAACAATATTGAGCAACGAGACGCCATACTTTTCAACTATGTGCCGGTCTGCGCGGTCCCAGACACTGCGAGCAGCATCCGATTGCTTGTAGAGCTCCATGCCCATGCCGACCTCCTGCGAGCCTTGGCCAGTAAAAACGTATGCCGTGGCTGGTTGCTCGATCTCGGCGTTGCACTCGAGAACCGGATCTCCACCGACTTTCGACGTAATACCCTTGAGAAGCATGCGCCCACCTTTCATACCAACATGGAACAGCTCAGTTCGCAGCTCATCCCCAGGCAGCACCATCCCGACAAAGTTGGTCTGGTACACGCGAATGCGTTCAGGCTCGTCGTTGGCAGCATAACACTCAACCAGCGCCCTAGTCGACGCGCTAGTCCACAGTCCATGTGTGATTGTGCCGGGAAGGCCGGCGATATCAGCAACATATGGATTGACGTGGATCGGATTGCCGTCGGCGGATACCTTGGCATATTCCAAGTTCGAATCAGGGGCCGCAACTTGCATCAACTCTTGATTACTAGGGGATACCAATGAGTAACCATCGTTGTCAAACAGTAACAAGTCAGAGGAAACTTCATGTCGACGCAAGTACTTGATGACTGGATTCTTGGCCGATACTCCGCACTCAAAATCAATCTTGGCGATATGCACCAATCGCCCCGAGGGAGCTGAAATAAAGGCGCGACCAGTGGTTGAAATGCTAGAATAGACGTTCTCGCTCATGAAGCGGTACTCGGTGTCCAGGTGGAACTCGACTCTTGATCCGGGCGACACGCGGGCTGAATGGTTCTCACAGTAGACAAACCACTCCTTAGCCTCAAGCGCAGCAACATCTTCTGTTGTGGCAAGCTGAATAGTGAACCGCTGCTGGCTCATTCGCTGAAACGCCTTGTCGACACTGATGGCAAAGTTGCAGCTGAGAAAAGCAGTTTCAATATGCGCTATAACTTGGCCACTACGACTAATGGATCCAACTATCGTGACGCGCTTGCCGGATGCCATATTGGTAATCTCTACTACGCGCATGTTGCTACTGATACTGTCGCCAACCATTAAGGGAGTGGAACCACCCACTAGCTCTATCTTGCTATAAAGATGTACGACATTGAGCTGTCCATCGCCAAACACCGTCGAAGACAAAATGCGCATAATGGATGGTGTAGCGGCGTAGTAGCAGAATTCATAAGGCGCTTGTAGTCCCGACTCGGTCACATTTGAGTAGTGTTGCGAGCTGTTGCCCACAACCTGGCACACAGAGTGGACGTGATCTTGAGTTATCATGAAGCTACCGCCAAGGAGCTGCGCGTCAGGATCAACATGGTCCTCAAACTCTGTTGGCTCGTCAGAGTTATCAATCCAGGTCTCACTGTAAAGACGTCGTATGCGGTCGCCGTGGCCCGCCGTGACCAAGGAAATGGGCGTCAAAGGCTGCACTGGCTGGTACACGAATAGATACTGCAAAGTAGCGATCCCTGTGGACATTGGCTGAAATATCCTCAAGTCGATGCTCTTGTCCAAGAACTCAACTATAAGGTGGACGTTTCCGTGACAACTGGTAATGGCCAGCGACTGGGGTTTGCCGCTATCCATATACACTGTGGCAACTTGGCTAGGGCGAGGTCGTAAAGCGCGCTGGATATAGTTGTCGACATAGCTAGAGCCTTCAACGATCACTCGTGTAGTTAGTAGGGCGCGCAACCAGCTATTAGTCGAACCGGCAAGGACATTGAGCCACACGTCAAGATCTGGGAGTTGGTCCAGTGCGCTAGGTAGCGTGTACATACGCGCCATATCCGTCACTTGTACGTCGACGCTCGCTGGTAAAGCCACGAGTCCGGGTTGAGCGCCTATATACTCGACAAGTGGAACACTCGCGGCATCACCATTATAGTCACGGCTAAGCAGCGCAGCAATATGACCGTGGTAGACACCATCCAAGATATTCTTGACTGGCTCGTTGACAATAGTCGAATAGCCAGCAGCAACTGGGCCCTGCGGGATGGCTACACGCTGTGGATCCTGATCAACCACTGTATCCAAGTCTTCCGACTGCCAAATGGTATCTTTCATGAAGGAGACGGAAAAGTCCGAGTCCAGCACGGTGATAAAAGGAACGGGCTTCTGTCCACGGCGCTTGCAAATACCGACAAAGAACTGGATATCCTCAGAGTGTAGCAACTGAGACTCGGCAGCCAGATACATCTCCGTAAAGGACTGTGCTAGCTCGGCTGGAGGCACATCCCGAAGCTCGGGCATGAACGACATCTCGGGCAAGTCCGTACCAAGACGACACTCGGCACGGGAGATAAAGTCAAGCACAAGTCGGCGATATGAATCGTGGATCCAACGCTGCTGGTGCTTTACGTACATGAGCTCTACCAAGCGGCTAATGACCTCGGTATATGTCATAGCCTCCAGATCCACCACTCGCCCGCTAGCCTTGCGGCCAAACCATGGCCTCAAATAGTCGCTGTTTAGGCGAGAGATTATCTCGTCCTTGCGAGCCAACAACAACGCGGCGTGTTTCTCGCGAGGCTGACTGAGGACACTGTTTCTCAGATCAGTCACTAGCACCATTGCTCGTGTGGAAAGGGCGTGGTTGAGCTCACCGTACTCGCTAGCAATCGTCATGACTCCACCACTGGGCCCGTCATAGGTCTTGTGCCACTCGGAATCGCTCAAACCAGGCGCAGCGATAATCAACTCCTTTGCTGCCAGCGACATGCCAGCCTCCTTGGCGACCATGACTCGGGATCCAAGTAAAATACCATCAAATGGCATAGGGGCGCGGCCGAACGCAACGCTCCAATCGCCAGTGAGGTACGGTAGCGACCCATCAGCATCGCCAAATCCAGACCCGGCCACAAGCACTATGTTGTGGCATGCGCGCACGGCGGCGTAAGTCTCTAAGATCGGCTGGTGAAAGTCCTCGAACGAATGGTGGCCACCAGCTCTGCCGCCTGTCCACTGCAGCACGATGGAGAAGTCCGAGTGTGCCTTGGCTATGCCGACAACATGACGAATGACCTCGGCAGTACTCGGCTTAAAGGCCACATGGCGGATGCCAACAGATCGCAGCGAATCGATGATAGTCGTAGCGCTGTCAAGAGAAGGGACACCGCCACCAATGCACAGGCCAGAAATGGGCACACCCTTGGCGCGCATGCGCAGTAATGCGGGGAACTGAAAGCTCCACTGACGCTGGTTGACGTAGATGCAATTGAGCGTGATCCCCTGCCCAGGCTTGACAAGTTTTACGAGGTTGTCAATCTTGCGCTCCATCTCGCCCTCGGTATGCATCCCACCGCCAGCCAACTCCGCGTGGTAGCCAGCGTTGTTGACGGCCGCAACAAAGCATTCGTTAACCGTTGTCGGAGTCATTCCTGCAATCATGACTGTCGGCGCTCCCAGTACGCGTGACATTGGCGTGTCAATGTGGAGTCGGTTGTCGTGGGTGGTGCGAACTAGCTTGGGCCCAAACTCTGCTAGCCAATTGGGGACAGTCACGACATCCGCCAGATCGGTCTTGTAAAGCTCGTTCTTGGTGCCTAGAAACGGCTTGGAGCTGCTGGAGACCAGAGCGCCAGCGCAGATGACAGGGATACCCAAACCCTCGATGTTCCTGTAAGCTAGCATACCAAAGCCGCTAAGACCGCCAGGCCCAAAGTCGACAATATGCGTAATGCCAGGATACTGGGTAATCAGTGGCCAGTTGACGGGGAGTACAAGCATGCAACGCAACAAAAGCATGGTCAGGTCCGCTTCAATACGAATATCGTGACCATCGTCGGTTGCGCGCACCTCGATCTGCATGGAGCTGGAGTTGAGAACCCACCCCTTTCCCACCGCCACTTCGTACACTTTATCGACAAGAGGCTCAAGCAAAGGGCAGTGGTATGGCGCCGAAATGGTCGTGTACTGAGCATTAATCACTGGCTTGCGCATGGGAAAGGGAATACGCGACTGGTCCTCATCTAGATCTGCCGACTCGGCACTCAATAGTTGGACAAATCCGACTGCCGAGTTGATATGACCGGCTACGATAAAGTGGTTCGGCGCATTCGTCACGGCAATAAACATATGCAGGTCACTAGTCGGCTGGCGGTTGTTAAACTTGGTAAGAAGTCGATCCAATGTAGGTTTATCTAGTCCTTGGATTGATATAGTTCGACAAGGCTCTTGGTCAGCTATCTGGAGCGCAAGCTGGGCAGTTGGGGCCGGCATTCGAAGGCGTGGAAAATTTCGTAGCGGATAAACACTTGCCAACATTAAGATACCAAGAACCCTCTTTCCAATGTCGTACAACGACTGCTCATCGGTAAGGGAAGAGAAAACAGTAGCGATGGCTACGCCTTGGCTGTGGCCAACGGCGACTACAAATACAATAAAAAGAAATACTGGGATTAGAGGCAGGCATATTTTATCACAAAGCGATTGCGTGTACCGTGTTGTAACTGACCTTTGAATCGCTTGACTAGTTCGCCGGGAGAGACCCCGAGGGTCTTGTACAGAACCATGATGTGCATCATCTGAATGAGCGCAACGAGCGGTAATACAACGGGCATCGAGAGCAAGTACCGCTCATCAGGCTTTGTGGCAGGCAAAGCTAGCCAAGTGAATACATCGAATCCCTTGGGGTACATTCGCAACATATGCTCGCCCTGTGACTCGCCATGCATAAAAGTAGACATGTGGGACACAAAGTCGGATAACAGCGGGTGATAAACGTCAAACAACCATATCGCCTCGTGTATAGAGTTGCCAAAGCCACGCTGGCCGCCAAACAAGGCCATCAGCTCCACAGAGTCAGATGAGAATAGCGCCAGAGACGAGGAAACATATGCGCCGCGGCTGCTGACTAGCGACCAGGCTGAAAAATACCCTTTCAACACACGCCGAGCAGCCAGCTTATCGAGACCCTGTGCTTGGACAATAACGTGAATGTCGCTTGTATTGGTGCCATATGTCTGGCAAAAGGCATCAAAGACAGAGAGCGCAGCATCAGAGCTGCCGCAATCGACGCAGTGTTGGATAAAGGCGGCGTGGAGCTCGATAGCGCTGAAATGTTCGGTCGAATCGGAGCTAAACGTGTGGACAAGATCCAGAACGACAGAGCCGTGAGTTACGGCTACGTCAAATGTGGTGGTAACTGAGCCACGCACCAATGTGACCTGCTCAAGCGTAGTCATGGGTGTTGCGATTTCTGTAAATATAAAGGCAATATGTGTTGAAGTATGAAAAGTAAAAGTGGGCAAGAAGAAAAAGTTAGACTACGGTGCAGTGGTTTCTTTAGATTCATTTGCATACAGTTCTGGCTCCATGATCGACATTTTTCTAGTCAGTTTTGGTCATCAATTGCTCTTACGCATGGTGTGAGTCTGTGTCTGTGTGAACAAAGTCAGACACACCAGCGTTGCCAAGCCAAAAAGCGGCGCAGCCATGAGAGTGAATTATGCACCTTTTTACTCATATTTTGTTCATTGGAAGTGTATATTTTGGCGCTGGAGCCAGCAGAGGCCAAGTGGCGTGGGAGCCCCTCGCACTACCAACTCCCAATGCAGACTGGGATGAGGGCGTGTACGGACGACGGCACTAATGTGAAGTTACATGTTACTATATGTTTAAAGGCGAAGATATAAAAGTAGCGATGCCTAGGCGTTGCTGCTGATATGTTCTTCAGCTATAAGTATACTCTCAAAAATCAACACATCTCCCTCCTTTTTCAACACACCTATGAGAT
Source organism: Coemansia furcata (assembly GCA_027579525.1). Taxonomy (NCBI): domain Eukaryota; kingdom Fungi; phylum Kickxellomycota; class Kickxellomycetes; order Kickxellales; family Kickxellaceae; genus Coemansia; species Coemansia furcata. Next base: position 1,181 of record JANBUP010000110.1, on the reverse strand, counting down.
ATAGTGTGAATGTGTATATAGACACTTCAATATACGCGCGCAAAGCAACTAAGCATGTGACATCCGTTCACGCCTCTACTTTAGACAATTGTAAGTTACTCGTGGGCTATTCTCATCAATTGGAACGACACCCCGTGTACAATGGAGGGTTGGCTAGCAATGAAGAAAGAGGCACGGGAATAGTGCGCAGTGGCAATCTCGATGACAAACAGCGGTTGCTGACCCTAAATACCACATCTCTAAAAGCGCGAGCTGACGAGTTGCCATTGCTGCGAAGATAGAAGTCGAGGAATACGTCGTGGCGGATTTGAATATCAGACGTCAATATATCGTATTGCAAGTCGGGTTGCACGGTCATCGACCACTCAAGATGCATAGAGGACTGAGTGATATCCAAACTGTCAGAAACGTGTTCCCCGGTGACTATGCGCTTCGTCCAGAACAAGTACACACCGTTATCCGCGTCTGCCACCAGGTCGTGGTCTGTCATATAGCACACGTGCCGTACGAGCTTGGCACGTACTTTGTAAGCCGTAACGGTGCTCTTGTTTCCCGCCATGGATGACGCTACTAATAACGCAAATTCGTTGTTATCATCAGCGGCAGCGACGCAGTATGTCGATAGCTGGTCGAGCAGTGTGGCACTGGTCATATCCTACCCCTGTGCTTTTGCCAAGTCGGCAAGCAATTGTTTGGCATTATAGTGAAAGACATGGCCAAGTTGCAACATTGTAGTATCAGGTGTTATGACACGGCCTTAGAGTTCCTGATAAGTGAATACTAATAATACCAGTCTGGGATATCACCATATTCCTCGACGTAATATTCGAGCTTCTTGTTGATAGTTTCGGCCTCGTCTTCAAGCTCGCGGATTGTGTCCTTCCTAGCCTCAACATTGCGATTCAAGCCGTTGATGTGGTCACGATGACGATCCGACAGAATGTTCAGCCTGTTGACCTCATTCTTGTAATAAACAAGCGACGATTCCTTGCGCGCCAATTCAGCCTCCAAGTCGTTAATTGCGTCTTCTGCCTTATCAGCCCTTTTGCGCTCAGTTTCAGCCAGCAGCTTAGCGTTAGAAAGCTCGTTCCTATGCTGCTGGCTCAAAGCGCCGCCCTGCTTCAACTCTGCAATTTGCTTGATCAGGCCAGCAATCATGAAGTACTCTGCGCTCTTGTCTT
>JANBUP010000109.1:0-14973 GCA_027579525.1 Coemansia furcata | reverse complement strand
TTGTTTTTTGTACACGAGCTCTATGGTATCTGTGCGCGAGTGCCTGTAAATAACACAACAGAAAAGAAAAGATAAAGAAAAGAAAAAGTGCGATAACACGCCAGAGGAACTAAAAGAGATGAAGTTGAGAAGGGATGTCCGCAACTTTTTGCTCACACTATCGTTTTTGATGGGGAGTGCCTTCCTCCCCACCCCTTATTTAGTGGTACCACGCAAATTTTGCTTATCCCACCCATCCCCCCCTTTTTCGGCAAATCCATTTAATCGGATCCCCTTTTCTACCAATATCAACCGACCATTAACATATATATCACTCAGCCTAGCATTTCCCCTCTACAAATACACTTCCCTACTGCTCTAGCCAGCGTAGTGTCATATAGCGCCTCTTCATAACCCTCTACTGTACCAAGTGCCTCACAAAGACAATAATAAAAAAGTCCAGAAAGAACACCCCTGGACACTTGCATACGGATACATTTTTTTACTCTCTCTTTTCCTATGCACATCCGACATTAACCACATATTCTGCATTACTCTTATGCGTCTGCCAAACCTGATTTATTTTTTGCCTGCTCTGGCCATTGCCTCACAACAACCAGAACCGCATTCCGCCATTGTGCGTGTGTCTGCAGCTGTTTCACGCGCAGATGCATACTCCTTAGCCTCCCAGATGGGCAGGGACTTTGTCGATGCTCTGTTTGAGGCTCGTGAATATGCCGAAAACATGGCTGAACCCTCGGTATCTGGCTTGGAGAGAGCCAAGGACGATGATGATGATGGGGGTGGTGGCGAGTCTGACGATACTGGAAAACTCATTGGAAAACTGGCCTCGGCCTTTCGTCCTATTATGAAGCAATTCGTCCTCGTCGTCAACACTGTTCTGCCCGCTGGCCCGCAACGCCAGCTGGTAAAGGCCGCTGCTGATGCCGTCGACTCCTTGCTCCCGCTAATCCTCAAGTATGCACTGGGCCTTTAATCAGATCGGTGATTAAGATCAAAGGCAGACCGATGAAGAAAAAAAATTGACCCCCAAAAAAAAGTGAAAAACTTTGCTATTAGTAGCAAGGCTAGGGCGGATTGTTTCTCTCCTCTCTTTCTTCTCTTTAGTTCATCTCACTCTATTTATTTTAATCCCCCTTCGCGTGTAGCAAAACGAGTAGTATCACATAACAAATGGTAAGTGTCTTTATTTGCTTCCTCCGTTCTTATCTTGCAAAATGATGATTTCACTACCCAGCTCACTTCGATATACCAACAATATATAACCCATGAGAAGATCCATGTGATATTTAACTATCTGACACACAAAACAAACACACACACACCACGACTATCCCATCTATACACTGTCGCTAACTACATAAAGTTATTTTTGTTTGATTTAGGCTGAAGTTAACCCCAAGGCTTTCCCCCTCGCCGAGACCGCTCTGGCCAACCGCATCCAGGACCTTGTCCAGCAGGCCTCGAACTACAAGCAGCTGAAGAAGGGCGCCAACGAGGCTACCAAGACCCTGAACCGCGGTATCTCCGAGTTCATCGTCATGGCCGCCGACTGCGAGCCCATCGAGATCCTCCTCCACCTGCCTCTCCTGTGCGAGGACAAGAACGTCCCCTATGTCTTTGTCCCCTCCAAGGCTGCTCTCGGCCGTGCCTGCGGTGTCACCCGTCCCGTTGTTGCTGCCTCGGTTACCACCAACGAGGGCTCTGATCTGAAGAGCCAGATCTTGGCTATCAAGATCGAGATCGAGAAGCTCCTCATCTAAAAAACATTGTATCTCTCTTTTGTTAGATGTGCTGAAGGCCCCACCCCCTTGCAATGAGCGGTTTTTTCTTCTAAAAACTTAGGGCTAAATGATGCACGTTCTATTTGTACATAGTAGAATGTGAAAATTCCCTAATATATTCATTTAAAATGGATAATTCTCTTGTTACTCGGTGCGACACTCGGAATATGTCATGTGTCAGAGTCAAAGACACAGACTGCTTTGGTCTTCCATTTTTGCCGATGCTTTGGTGTCAAACTCCGCGGTCTTTTGGTTTCTTTGCGCTTGCCGATCGTATATCTTGGCTTCTTTGCTGCGCTGAAAGTGATTAAAGGGTGGCTTTATGATATGGCGCCCTATTCTTGTCTCGCGCACTTTTCGATGCGACATGTATAAAAACAGAGCAACTCTAGTCGAAAAAAAATGTAAGCGAGCTAGTTCTACTTTTCCATATATCCTTATCCTCGTTATGACTTAAGCACTATCGTACTACTAATGATAATGAATACTTCGACATTGCCGGCAACGCTGGCTGTATTGCTTTGCCTTTTACTAACAACTTTGAGCCTGCCTATTCCCAAGCCCACCTTGCATATATTCGGTGACTCGCTCTCAGACACCGGCCGCCTACACTCTTTGACCTATGGCATGGTACCCCCGAAATCCTACTGGAAGGGCCGGTTCTCATCCGGTCCCGTTTGGAACGAACATTTAGCCCAGCTCCTCAACCTGGATCTGGATAACCATGCCGTAGGTGTGGCCAAATCCATATCGGCGCATCGCCGGTTTCTCAATCTCATTCCGCTCGACCCTCCAAACACGATGGACCAGATTGTCGAGTTCCAAGACACACATGCGTTTAGTAGCGTGCACCGCCATGACATTGCCGTTCTTGAAGTCGGGTCTAATGACGCGGCTTCGGCATTACTCGATATTGCGAGTGGCCGGCAGTCAGTGGACGAGTTTGCGCAAAAATTGTCTGACAACGTCATTGCCCAGCTCGAGATGCTAAAAGTAATTGGGTTCAAGCATATTCTTGTCACTAATCTGCCTGCGCTACAACATACGCCAATAGTCAAGCGAAAGCACCGCGAGGCTATTGCCACCGCAGTAGTCACCACCTACAACAGCTTGTTGGAGACCAAGGCCCGGAAATGGCGACTGAGCGCAGGACTCAGTCATTTTGCCGTCGTCGACCTGGCCCGTTTCATGGATACGGCCATCCAACCCGTAGTCAGCACAGCGTTAAATATTACTGATACCCGGTCGTTCTGTGTGGGCGGCTCGTGGCTCAGTCTCTTTGACGACGAAATATCGCTGAGCAAGTTCCTAAAATTCTTGTTCTCCAGCGACAGCAAACCCATGTGCACGGATCCTAGCTCGCACTTCTATTTCGACCCCATTCACCCCACTGATCGCGTCCACCGGCTATTTGGGTATAGTGCGCATCAGATTATTGCGAGACAAATTGCAGGGTTGCCGCCGTTTGAGTTTACCAAGGACGCCCTTATTGCGCTAATAGCCAAGCACAAGCTGGGTGTGCCCATGTTTTAGTCACGAATCAAATAGTTCTTGTGCGATAAATAGACTTGATGTGTATCATACAACTCGAATCAACTCTCGCACATCAAAACAAGTGCGCGTTCTGTGATAACTATCATATCCTCGATGTCGTTGCTATAAACAAGGCCCTGTTACTGCGTTTGCTCGAGTATATATTACTAATAGCCGCTCCAAAAATAAAATTTTATTCATCGTACTCCATTTATTATTTTACCACATATTTTGCAACGTACCTTCTAAAGCAACAACAATGTCGGCTCAGAGTTCCGACAGGCGCCAGAACATCGGCAGCCCCGTTATTGAAACCAACCCCGAACAACCTCCAGTCTACGTCTATGACTGGTCGTCTAGCGAAGATGTGGCCAACTGGTCGCTGACCTCGCTGTCTACCAAAAGTATCGACAGCAGTTACAGCAACTGGAGCTGTCTTATGACTCCGTCGCCAGAGTACATATCAAACGAAGAAGGTAGCGAGAACATGGAGACGCTTACCGGTTCATTCATTCTGGAGTATGTATATCGTTAAACTCTACATGTATAATAGTTGTTGGCACAATTGCTAATTGTATAAGATTTGTGTGCTGTTTTATATTAGCTTGTCCCCGCTGAATGCCCCGAACGTAGACACTCCATCTATCTACGGCGGTAATAGACATGCAACGCCAGAGTCGCCAACCGATCATGTCGTCAGAAGGTAATTAATCAACAGTGTTTACGAAGCATGTAAATGGTGTTCACAATTTTCTGCAATGGACAATGGCTAATTATGTATTTTTTGTAGGCGTCGCATGGTGACTACTCGTAGTGAGGCGCAGCAGCCAGATTGCAAAGTGTCCACCAAACGCCGTATGGATATCGACGACGAACCAGTGGGTAAGCGCCGCAAGCCTAGCTCAGCTAGAACTCCAACTCGCGCTAGAGCCATTGCTGGCGTTCGTGCCCGGCGCCGGGAACGCATTTATCAGCCCACTGACTTTCCATGCACGCTAGAAAAGCTCTCCGAGACGCTGCGTCCTAGCGGCTCGCCCACTCGCGTATCCGGCACCAAGGTGGTGGCGGATGTAAATTTTACGGACATCGACAGTCGAGGCTTGTGCAAAGTCGACAAGTCACTGGTATGCAAGGGTTTTTGGGAGACAATTGAGAAAGTCAGCCGCATTTGTCTTCCACGTCGCTCGGGCAAAACTTACAACTTGACTCAGCTACTCCTCTTCTTTAGCATGTCTCCCGAGTTGGATTACGTGGAGGCCATGCCCGACAGCATGATTGCCGAAACCGATTCCGGGACGGACATCACTGCCCTTTGTCGCAAGAAGCGCGAATGCTTGTTTAAGGATTCGTTACTTCAGACGATGTACCCGGAGTTCTACGCCGAGCACTTTATGAAATACCCCGTACTTTATATCTCGTTGAGCAAGTGCAAAGGCGCGTCGTTCGGCACATTTATTCGGGCTCTTTGCGATACACTTGCAAGCGTTGCGCAGAAGTGGATCGAGGAAGTGGAGTTCACGGAGGTTAAAGTTTCCATTCGTGCTCGGCACTCTCTAACGCAGTTGCAAAACGGGTTGGACTTCTTCAACAAGACTCGAACTGCGCCTTCCAGTCAAATGTCCGACTATACTGACCTAGCTCAGTCGTTGTTCCAAGCTCTGTCGACGTTTATCGCCAAACAGTTCGGTCAATATCTTTTACTGATTGACGAGTACGACATTCCGTTTATTTCGATCCACTTGGCCAAGTGGAACGACGAAGACAAACAGGCGGCACTTGAAGTCATGAAAGCGCTATTCCAAGATATGCTCAAAGTAAGTCCATGCTCATTATCTGCCTAAATGTGTTTAACGTACTGTTACTAATTATGTTATACCAATGTTCTATGTAGGATAACAAGTACTTACTAAAGGGTCTCTTGTTTGGTGTATTCGAGATCCCTTTGACCGAGATGGGCTCTGGTGCCAATAACATCAAGGACATTCGCATGATTCCCGCCGAGGAGAGCGACATTCAGGGCAGCATACTCACAGCAGCGCACCCACACTCCGGCTGCGGCATGGATGCGATGACGGACTCCTTCTGGTTCAACGCACACGAAGTCGAGCAAATGTTGGACAACAGCACCAAGTGGTGCACTCGCATCGCCAAGCACAAGTCATTTATTCTCCGAACGATTAAAACGTGGTACAACGGCTACTACATTGGGCGGTTCCGCGGCAAGTACAATCCGTGGTCAGTCAGCTCGTTTATCGAGGCCCTGTGCGGCTTGCTAAGCCAGACTACCAGCGACGAGAAAGCCGATATTGCCGCCATTACAAAGTCCGCTGCTAGGGCGTATTGGGTGACGACGGGTACGACTGGCCTAATCGAGGTGCAGATTGACCGTCATCGCTCACAGTTTATCCACTTGGCCAAACGCTTGTTGTGCGACTACGAGGCGACAAAGTCCAAGGCTGACGGAAATTCACCCGACAAGACCTCATCTGAGTCGTCGCCACCGCCGGTTCCTTTAGTCTCAACTCGGCTCAACCTCATCAACTTTGACAGCGAGCAGTTCTCTGAGCCCGGATTGCTAACACTTTGCCTCTATGCCGGTTACTTGACTCGTCGTCTGTCAACATCGGTATGCATCCCAAACCACGAAGTGTACCAAGTGTGGCTACAACTGTTTGCGCGAGCCGTGTTAGGCACCGAGCTGGCCGACAACAGCACCAACAATGCTCGTGGCGCACTTTTATCCGAGCTCTGGCACAACAAAACTGACTTGTTGTGCACTTTGGCCACATCGTCGCATGGTGTATTGAGCAACCACAACAACTATCTCGAGAACGACTACGCCAACCACGTCGCCAACACTATCATGGCCGTTTCTCGGTTTGGCATGCTCACTCACCCCAAGCAGCGTACCGTTGAAGTCTCACATGTGGTGCCAACGCGCGAGAACCACGCTGGAAATGGCCGCTGCGACTATGCCATGCGCCTGTTCAGCTCCACAAATCAACCCAACCAGTTTGGCGTTGTCATCGAGTTCAAGCTTATCGAAAACAATAGGCGCGAGGATACGAAATGCCACAGGGAGCGCGCCGAAGAAGGGCTGCGCCAAATCGGTATCAAGAACTACGACGCCTGCCTAGTCGGCTGCCTGGAGCGCATGGATGTTGGCATGGCTATCGGCAATAGCGCCGTTTATGCTGTGTCAAAGCTTTACAAGCGCCGGACCGTTGACGAGCCATGGACTCAAGTTGAGGCACTTGTGGACATGGAGTCTGGCAAGCCATTTTAATGCGGTACTTTTCCTATTTATTTTCTTTTCACATCCAAGTCCTTTCTGTCTTGCTCTAAGCAGCAGCTTTATTAGTTAGTATTAGTCGGGCTAAAAATATATCGCCGTTATTATAAAAGTATAGCAAATTTAGATGGTAGCAGGCTTGGGCGAGGGAGTTCCAAGGTTGTATTTTGTGATGAGGGACAGGAGGTTGGCCTCGTTCAACTCAAAGACAGAGTTCTGTGCCTTTGCCGCGATCGCCGAGTAGCTGTAGTAGCCGAACAGACGGTGGACGCGCTCAGCAGGATGGACGTCATCAAAGAAGTAGTTGGTGCTCGGGCTGCTGCACACGCCCTTGGGCGAAATTCCCATGGCCGATGAAATAAGCGTCTTGAGCGAGTAGTCGTTAGCACTCGCACTGAGGCAAGCCGTAGTCACATCAGTAAGACCAAGGGCAGCGGCGATGGCGGGAGACTTGGCAGTGAGTGCTACAAACGAACCAAGATCATTAATCATGAACGAGCTGACGCCCGAAGCCTTGGAGGCCCAGTCATTTGCCTGAGCAGCGAGCTTCTGGTTGTACTGCGTCACTAAGTTGGTGGCCAAGTCGACTATACCCTCGGTGCGGGCCATGGGCGTATGCTGGATGGCGGCCAAGTTGGAGACCACAATGTTCTTGAATCCAATCCTGCGAAGATCTTCTAACTGTCCAATCACAGTTGACGCGAGTCTGTCGACAAAGAGAGTTGTAGTCAAATTACCGCTCTTGAGCGCAGCCTTGTCAGCAAAGAAGTCGTTGGCGCCGACCTCGAGAACGGCAATATCCTTGCTACGCGTGCCGTCAAAGAAATAGAGCGGGTGCGTAAACTCGAAAAAGTCAATCTGGTCCTCGGTGCTGGGAATATTAATGTCTAGGACGTCGATGAGGGTAGAGTGGTCGTTGTCCGAGGTACTGCCACCGATGGCCCGATTGTAGAGATTGAAATTCAGGAGCTTAGCCAAGTACTCGTTCCACACGGGTCCGGACGAGAAGCGACCGTTCCAATGAGGCGCGGCGGGGACCAGGCCAAGGGTCAGAGTCTTGAGCGTACCAATGTCAGACAAGCTATCGCCAAAGATGTAGAGTGTGGGGTTGGCGGCATGGACAACAGCGGCGGCAATAGCTAGGACGGTAAATGAGGACAGAACGAGCTTCATTTTTCAGGGAAAAGGCGGCGAGACAATTATATAGGCAATATTAGGTAGCTAGCAAAAAATGTAGAGGAGCTGGGACTGGAGTATTGATATGATTTGGAATGTTTGGTAAACGGCAAGGACGCCGGTTGGCTATTTATTCTAACCAAACATTGCACGCCTTTCTAGCGACTAGCCAGGTGGCCTAATACGAAAAGGACACATTTTGTCCAAAGACTGCACCCGTGTAATCTTTGAAACAACTCCAAACCACCACGCCAAAGAATTTTAATTTTTTTTACCTGTTCGTCTGTATCAATTCCGGTTCACGGCAGTGGATTACCTAGGAAAATGTTATCTGTATCCATATCATTTACAAAGGAATTCTTTTAAACGAAAGTTGAACATTGCGCATCATTACCAAAATGAATATCAAGAAAAGAAAATCCAAGTCGATGGTCGTGCAGCAACAGAACGTCGATCTGGTGGATAGACGGTGTTCAAGCCCCACGGTCATTCCCAAAGTAGCGGGTAATCCTTGGGCGGTCTACGCACACGTTCCCAGGCTAACCCGACTTCGGAGATGGGTCGGGGGATGGAAATCTTGGGAAAGATGCAGCGTAATGCAGTCACGCGCCCAGAAAATCGAAGGCACCGGAGTACGGAGCCTACGTACGCTGAAAAAGATTTGGTGTAACCCATCTACTACATAAATTCACGACAATTTTTTAAGCCACCGCGTGTTAGTGCAGAAGTAATCTTGCTAAATACAAGTTTTTCACGTCTGTTTTTGCACATGTTGGCACAGAAAGGCACAATACAGGTATATAATTTTTAAACAAATAGAAAGTATTCAGAAAATTCTTTTAGTACCAACATGTCCTCGTGGCTTAACGGCCAGTGCGGCTGTCGTCAGGCAGATCCTTAAATTCCGCATCAACCGCGCCGTAGTCGTCATGAGACTCGTGATGTCCAGAATCGGCATCGACGCTCGGCTCATGGTTCTGGGCAATATCGAGTTCGCGCGTCGGGCCATCGCCCTTGATGCCAACATTAACGGTGTCTGTGTTTCTAATAGTGCCATCAATGAGGCAGCGTGCCAGCGGATTGAGCAATCGCTTATGAATAACGCGGTTCAGAGGACGTGCGCCATATACCGGATCATATCCGCGCTCAGCGAGCCAGTCCTTGGCATCCTCAGAGACGTTGAGTTTAATGCGGCGGTCATCCAAGTGGGCTTGAACTTCAGCCAATCTGACATCGACGATTTGGCGGATAGCTTGACGCGACAGCCTATTGAAGACTATCAAGTCATCAATGCGATTGGCAAACTCGGGGCTGAAATGACGAGCAACCATGTTTTTGATCTGGAGCTGGATTGCGGGACTCACGCCACTCTCGCTGGTTGCGGCAGCCGGGTCGGCGGCAAGCAAGTCTGAGCCCAAGTTGCTGGTACACACGATGATCGTCTGGCGGAAGTCGATTTTGCGGCCCTGCGCGTCTGTCAAATGGCCCTCATCAAGCACTTGCAGCAGCAGATTGGCGACATCGCGGTGAGCCTTTTCAATCTCATCAAACAGGACGACCGAGTAGGGTTTGCGCAATACGGCTTCGGTCAGTTCGCCGCCCTTTTCCGAACCGACGTATCCCGGTGGTGCGCCAATAAGGCGCGAAGTCGAGAACCGCTCCATGTACTCGCTCATATCGATGCGCACGATGGCCGACTCGGTGTCGAATAAAAACTCGGCTAGTGCCTTGCACAGCTCGGTCTTTCCGGTACCAGTGCCGCCAGCGAAGATGAACGACGCAATGGGGCGGTGGTCGCTCTGCAAGCCCGAGCGGCTGAGACGGACGGCCTCGGAGACGGCGGCAATCGCCTCGTCCTGTCCAACCACCCGCTTGCGCAGGGCATCTTCCATATGCAGAAGCTTTGCCTTTTCGCTCTGTTGCAGCGAGGAGACTGGGATGCCAGTTGCGCGCGACACAGTCTGGGCGATGGACTCTGAGGTAACGCGGTCGCTGAGCAAGGATCCCTGCTTGGCGCGCTCCTTATTGAGCGCGAGCTCTTCTTGTAGCTTGGGGATAATGCCATATTGGAGCTCCGAGGCTCTACTAAAGTTTCCCGAGCGCTGAGCATGCTCAAGCTCGTTCTGCACGACATCCAGACGCTTGCGGATGTCTTTAATGCGATCTAGCTCCTTCCTCTCTTCGTCCCACTGGCTAGTCAGTTGCTTGGACTCGTGGCGCTTGTCTTCCAGCAAGTGCTCGAGGCTAGTACGACGCTCATTGCTGGCGTCATCTTGCTCTTTCTTCAAGCTTTCGAGCTCGATCTGGATAGTCATGATCTGCCGGTCCAGCTGCTCTATAGGCTCGGGCTTGCTCTCCTGCTGAGTGCGCAGCATGCTGCAAGCTTCATCGACCAAGTCGATGGCAGAGTCGGGCAGGTGGCGAGTGGTAATGTAGCGATGAGCCAAAGTGGCAGCGCTGACTAGGGCGCTATCAGCGATCTGTACGCCGTGGAAGACCTCGTACTTGGGTTTCAGGCCGCGCAAGATAGAGATTGTATCGGGTACGGTTGGCTCGCTGACGAGTACAGGCTGGAAGCGCCGTGCCAACGCAGCGTCCTTTTCAATATACTTTCGGTACTCATCCAATGTAGTGGCACCCAGACAATGCAAGGTGCCTCGGGCAAGAGCGGGTTTGAGCAAGTTGGCGCCATCCATACCGCCCTCAGTCTTGCCCAGACCCAAGAGCATATGCAGCTCGTCAATAAAGACGATGACGTCAGGCGAGTCCTCTATATCTTTAAGCAAGGCCTTGAGGCGCTCCTCAAACTCGCCGCGGTATTTTGTGCCGGCGATCAGTGCGCCTAGGTCCAAGGCAATGAGACGCTTTTCTTTCATGCTCTCGGGGACCTCGCCCTTGACGATGCGCTGGGCTAGACCCTCGGCAATGGCGGTCTTTCCTGCGCCGGCAACGCCTGTGAGTACGGGCGAGTTTTTGGTGCGCCGTGAGAGGATTTGGATCGTGCGTCGGATAATGTCGTCGCGGCCAATTACCGGATCGAGCTTGCCCTTGTGTGCTAGATCAGTCATGTCCACTCCGTATTGCTTCAGGGCTTCGCCAGGCTCTGGCGCTGCGGGTTCCTGGGCCATACGAAACCCCTTGGGGCCCATGGCATAGCCACGGCACTGCAGTGACAGAGTCGATACCGGCGGCTGTCTAGGTATAGTAGTGGCAGCAGCAAGACACAAGGGCCCTAGACGATGCGCCATCGCCAAAAATGGTGGTTTGGTGACCAACATGGTGGCGGTGGCAGAGCGCGGTGCGAATTTGGCTGAGACGCGGCGAGCGGCCAACATTGTATTTCTTTTTTATCGCAAGTGGAATATGATATACGTTGATAGATAATCAAGAGAGAGAGGAAAAAGAAGAAATCAGAAAGGCAGCGAGTCAATGACGTTGTCCTAAAATGTCAGCTGCACGTGATGAACAAAACCAAGCAGCTTCTCCAGTCAAGCGAGCCGGCAAAGGGTTGCGTATGCCTTTTTTGCTCGCATTACCACTTTTTTTAACATTAATTTCTAGCAACTTTCGTCCAGCAGTTTCTTCTGTCTTCTGCTCTCTGTTCAGGATTTTGCCAGTTGGTCTTTTCTATACTTTCTTCATCGGCCTAAATTTTCCATTAATTTTTATAACTGTCTCATTGCAGTCAGAAGAATAGCAATGGACCACAATTCAGAGGCCGAATTGGAGGCCCCGAGCCAAATGGCTCGAGATGCCTCGGTTCCTCGCGAAGATTCAGCAACTACGCCTGCTGCTTCGCCCTCTCCCAGCGCAATGGATGAGACGCGTCCTGCGGAGGTTGCTCCAACGAAGGCGCCCGGCAGTTTGTCCACACTCAACGGTAAGCCAATGTGAATTTATATTGTGCTCATTACTAAGATTGTCTTTGTATATTGCAACATGCAAGGTGCTTTCCTCCAAACGACAAGAGCTGGAATGACTGGCACGTTACAATCTGCAATTGCTACAGCGTATATATGCGCCGCAGGAGCTTGTATGCCTTGCCTGCTGACGTGCTTGCCCTAAGCCCCGCTGCTAAACACATCCGCACCTGCCTTTTTTTTTTTAATGTAAAGCCTGTAGAAGAAGAGTTTATGACGGTGCACACGACACTGCCGCCAAAGCTCGAGGAGGAGGGACACGGATACTTCCACTGGGAGATAGACAACTGGATGGGGCTTCCGGAGCGCGCAGTCAGCCAGACGTTCACAGTGGCCGGGCATGATTGGGATATTCTTTTGTTCCCTCGCGGCAACCAAGCGTCGGAGACAGTGTCGCTCTACATTGAGTACAAGCCCAAAGAGCCCAAGGATGGCGAGGACAGCGGTACTCCCGATGACTGGCACTCGTGCGCGCTGTTCACTTTGTCAATGTCGAACGTCAATGACCCGGAGGTATTCAAGGTCAACACGGCGCACCATCGGTTTACGGCCGAGGAGGCTGACTGGGGATTCACACGGTTCGCTGATATTCGGCACTTGATTACCCCGTTGGATGAGGAAATACCGGCGCTTATCGAGAACCGGCGCGTGCGTATTAGTGCCTACGTGCGTGTGGTCAAGGATCCACTGGGCGTGCTGTGGCACAGCTTCCACAACTACAACTCGCGCAAGCACACGGGGTACGTAGGGCTGAAGAACCAAGGCGCGACGTGCTACATGAACTCTCTGCTGCAGTCCTTGTACTTTACCAACGAGTTCCGCAACGCCGTGTACCAAATCCCCACAGAGGCGGACGACCCGAAAAAGTCGGTCGCCTTGGCACTGCAGCGCGTGTTCTACAGCCTGCAGGTAAGCAACGATGCGGTGGACACGACGGAGCTGACAAAGTCGTTTGGATGGGACTCGCTCGAGTCGTTTATGCAGCACGATGTGCAAGAGTTTAACCGCGTGCTCCAAGACAACCTGGAGACCAAGATGAAGGGAACCGTGGTAGACGGAGCAGTGGCCAAGCTGTTTGAGGGCAAGATGAAGAGCTACATTCGCTGTGTCAACGTTGAATATGAGTCGTCGCGTGTCGAGAACTACTACGACATCTCGCTGAACGTCAAGGGCTGCAACACGCTGCGCGACTCGTTTGCCAACTACTGTGAAGTCGAGACGCTTAACGGCGAGAACAAGTACCAAGCCGAAGGGTTTGGCCTGCAAGATGCCAAGAAGGGCGTGATCTTCGAGTCGTTCCCACCTGTCCTGCAGCTGCAGCTCAAGCGGTTCGAGTACGACTTTAGGCGCGACGCCATGGTCAAGATCAACGACCGCCACGAGTTCCCTCCAACCATCGACTTGGGCGAGTTCCTCTCGGATGACGCCGATCGCTCACAGTCGTGGAACTACGTTCTGCACGGCGTGCTGGTGCACAGCGGAGACCTGCACGGCGGCCACTACTTTGGACTGCTGCGGCCCAACGTCGAAGAAAAATGGTACCGCTTCGACGACGACCGCGTCGTGCCCACGTGCGCCAGCGAGGTGTTTGAGGAGTTCTACGGCGGCGACTTTGGCCCGCCGCAGCAGCCGCAGCATCAGCCGCTGGGCTCGGGTGCGCGCGACCGCCCCCGGCCAGCCAGCAAGCGCTTCACAAACGCGTACATGCTGGTGTATATCCGCGAGGCTCTGCGCGACTCTGTTTTGTGCTCGGGCGATGCGCCGGTGCCCCAGCATCTGCTGCAGCGGATCCAGAACGAGAAGGACGAGGCGGCGCGCAAGCAGCGCGAGAAGCTGGAGCTGGCCAGCACGTTGGTCGTCAAGGTTGTTGGCGACGAGCACTTTGAGCAGCACCAGGGATTTGACCTGTGCTACTTTGACCAGCGCCAGCCCGCGAGCAACGCCCTGTTCTGCGAGCGCATGCCGCGCACGATGACGCTGGCCGAGTTCAAGGCGCGCTACGCCGAGTACATCGGCCGCTCTGTCGACGACTTTAGGCTGTGGTCGATGGTGGGGCGGATCAACAAAACCATTCGCTGCGATGCGCCGCTGGTGGCAGAGTCGCTGTCGATGACGCTGATGCAGCTCAAGGAAAACAAGTCGGGCAAGTGGCCTGATCTGCGCCTGTACTGCGAGATGCGCAGCGACGATGTGCCCGACGACTTTGACGCAAAGGTGCCGCCGGAGCTCAGCCTCGTCCACATGCGCTTCTACGATCCCAGCCGCCAGCTGATGACGGGCGTGGGACACACGTACGTCCACGCCACCCAGGAGGTCCGCGATCTGATGCCGCGCCTAAGAGAGGCTGCCGTGCTGAGCCCCGACACTCCCATTACGCTGTTTGAGGAGGTCAAGCCCTCGTTTATTGAGCGCATGGATCTCGGCGCGACTTTCCGCAAGGCCGAGATCTCCACCGGCGACATTATCTGCTTCCAGGTGTCGAATGAAGCTGACCTGACGCGCTACCGTATGCCGACCGTGCCTCATTTCTTTGACGAGGTGCAGCACCGCGTGTGCGTGCGCTTTGTGCCTCGGCCGGCGCGCAACGACGTGGACGATTTTTCCAACGGCGACGATGCTACCGATGATGGCACGTCTGGGGCTGAGGTGTTGCCGCTGATATTGACTGCTAGCTGCAAGAGCCCCTATGACGAAATAGCGCAGTGGCTGGCGGAGCAGCTGGGTATGCGCGATCCGCTAAAGCTGCGGTTCTACACCGTGGGCCCTACTGGTCAGCCGCGGTTGGCTGTGCGCCGCACGCCGACGGCGACGTTGAGCGAGATGCTGCCCAACTCCATATACACGCAGCCACCGCTAAACAGCCAGGGCGTGCCCGAGCATACCGTCATGTACGAGCGGTTGGAGGTCGACATTATGCAGATCGAGAATATGCGCAACATCCGCGTCACGTACGTTGGCAAGAGCATGAAGGATGAGCTGCAGCTCGAGGTGCTGGTGCCCAAGGCTGGCCCGCCCCAGAAACTCGTCGAGGCTGCGTACTCCAAGGTCGAGAACGCCTTGCGGTCGGTCACCCAGCGGAATGGCGACGTTGCGCCTCCGAAGCCCTTTTCCCTGCGGCTCTACACCGTATCCAACCATCGCGTCGACCACGTGATCGACGGATCGGAGCGCATGTCGGAGCTGGGCAACCTTGGCGTGAGCGAGATTGTCGCTGAGCGTCAGAGCCCCGAGGACACCTTGGACGTTATTGCGCCCATGGCGGCCGTGG
>JANBUP010000108.1:0-15004 GCA_027579525.1 Coemansia furcata | reverse complement strand
GCATTGTTTCTCGGGAGGACAGGGTATATCCGCTTGGCCATTTTAGACTCAGTGATAGGTATTCGTTGCGTGAGCTAAACTTATTCAAGACGTTGGCACTATCCCAGAAACTCAGGTGGATGTCCCTACGCGCTTTCTCCCAGCAGATGTATTTCTTGTGTAGCTGCAATTTTGGTAGGCAAGAATACACGCTAGAAGCCGGTTTACCATTGCACGAGGTTATCGAGTACGATTATAACAAGTACGTGAAAAAGGTGCTCCTAGACGTGTCGTACGAATATATTCTCAATGGCACAGCAATGACGATGCTGAAAGATGTCACTTTTAATCACACAACGTTTAACAATGTCAAATTGGTTGTATTGGATATATCTGTGGGAGACGAGTCAAACACACCTGACGATGCGACTTGCACTGAAAACATCAATGACTTTAACAGCTTGCTCCATCGCCTGTTTCCAAATGCGTGGGATTGTAGAATAGAGACCGGAAACAAAGTGGAGTTCTTTTCGACTATAACGTCCACACATTATAATAACATAATTAGCGGCTTGCTAGCCCTCAAGAATGACGTTGTATACAATGTAAAAGACACCGTTTTTATGTTAAGAAGCCCACCTGTAGTTGCAAATCTCTCGAGACTAGAGATTCTACACAACAGTGTCGATATGCTTATAGATCTGGCGCGGAAGAGTTGCTTGACGCTTGAAGATTTAACTGTAGGTTGGATAACCGCGCGACAATTTGCCAAATTAATCTTCGATGATGTAGGAGTATGCTACCCGCACCTGAAAAGGCTGTTTTACAAAAGTTATCGCTCTGAACGATTTCCAACACTATTGTCTCTTAACGAGTTTCCCTTTCCGGCCCTCATTGATCTTACATACGATTGTGTTGAGCACGACTCTTGGTGTGATATGTTAATGACACGGAATAGGCAGCTAACTGGGTTGTATTTGAAAGTAAGTAGAGAAACTGCATTGGCACTACATCACAGAAAGGTATTTGCCAAGAATAGTTTTCCACTGGCCCGACATATCACAATCGCCGTGAAATTTGACAGTATTGACCATGGCTTAGAACAAACGGCGCTATTATATGAGGATATGATTCATATGGCGCCATTGGTAGAATCATTAAGTATCGAGATATTTGGACGTTTTTATTTGCCACCAATTTCTGCTACATTGGTGGAATCGCTGAACGTAGTAAACGTTCAGTACTTAAACATTAACTATACACCGATTTCAATATCTCTGCTCGGGAAGATTCTCAGAAGAGCACCCAATTTACATTGTATTGTGTTACATCCACATTTAGATGACATCAATCCTGATAGCGAATGCCTGGAAGACGTGTTTGGCGCAGATACTGCAAGAGAGTTTTGTATAGTTCAGCCATGTCTTGCGCCAAGATTAAAATATGCTTGCATATATACTTTGGCCCCCGTGAACTTTAAATCGCTAGCTCACTATTGTATTCTGTTGGCCATCGCCTGCCCCATGGTGCTTGACATAAGTCTTAGTGTATGTAAACTCCTTTTAGAAACAGCCAGACAAGAGCTAGTAGACCGTAAAATGTACTCATCGTATAAATCGCACCTGGGGCAGGTTAATTGGGAAGGCGTTATTGATGTGTAAATATTTGTATTGGAGCTATATTGCGACTTGATTAAAGTTGGCACTAGATGCTTAATGAACCTCACCAATCAATCTAATCACTGAAATTAAATTACCCTTTATCTTTGCCTACAAGCAAAATGAACTCTAGAATTATTTGTAAATACGGCAGCGAGAGTCTCCACACGGCTTGAGGGACAGGGCTGGAGACAAGGCGTGCCGATTTGTCACAAGGCGACAGATTAAGATATCTTGGCATCACCAAGGACGCAAACCAGACCTTATATGGAAATGGCCGAGGCTCGTAGGTTCAATAATTGGTCCCCACCAAGGGATATTGTTTGGAATATTTTTACAAGCAATATATTCAGTTCTCTCTCACCTCTATCTGGTGGAATTACTAGAACCAAAAGATCATTATGAGGTCGGCAGTGTGTCAGCCAATCAAGTGGATTAAGCGGATGTAAAAGGGCGAAAGAGACAAAAGCTGCAAAGAACAATATTTCCCTTTTCAAAATCTTTAAAGTCGTGTAGTGAAAGAAATCCACTGAACAAAACTTCTCCTTTACTTATTTATTGTTGTATTATAATGCTTTTAGACCTTCCTACCCACATTGTTCAACGCATTATTTCTCGAGAGGATAGGGTGCTTACTCTGGGCCATTTTAGACCCAATGATAGGTATTCGCTGAGTGAGCTAAACTTATTCAAAACTTTTGCTCTATCCCAGAAACTCAGGTGGATGTCCTTAAGGGCTCTCAGCCAGCAGATGTATTTCTTGTGTAGCTGTAATATTGGTAGGCGGGAATACACACTGGGAGAGGGACTGCCATTGTACGAGGTTATCGAGTACGATTATAACAAGTACGTGAAAAAGGTGCTCCTAGACGTGTCGTACAAAAATATTCTCAATGGTACAGCAATGACGATGTTGAAAGACGTCATCTTTAATCACACAACGTTTGACAATGTCAAATTGGTTGTTGTCAATTTGTCTATCGGAGATCTGTCAAACACACCCGATGATGCGACCTGCACTGAAAACATCAATGACTTTAACAGCTTGCTCCATCGCATGTTTCCTAATGCGAGTGATTGCAGAATAGAGAATGTAAACAAAGTGGAGATCTTTTCGACTATAACGTCCACACATTATAATAACATAATTAGCGGCTTGCTAGCCCTCAAGACAAACGTTGTCTACTACGCAAGAGAATCGAATTTTATGCTGACCAGTCCTCCGGTGGTTGCAAAGCTCACAAGACTAGAGTTTCGGGGAGGTTATAGTGTCGATATGTTTATAGAGCTGGCGCGAAAGAGTTGCTTGACGCTTGAAAATTTGACTGCAGTTTGTATAACCACTAGGCAATTTGCCAAATTAATCTTCGATGATGTAGGAATATGCTACCCGCACCTGAAAAGGCTGTTATACGACAGTCATCGCTCCGAACTATTTCCAACACTACTATCTCCTAACGAGTTTCCGTTTCCAGCTCTGGTTGATCTCACATACGATTGTACTACGCATGATGCTTGGTGTGAGATGTTGATGACACGGAATAGGCAACTAACTAGGTTGTATTTGAAAATTAGTAGAGAAACTGCATTGGCACTACATCACAGAAAGGTATTTGCCAAGAATAGTTTTCCACTGGCCCGACATATCACAATCGCCGTGAAATTTGACAGTATTGACCATGGCTTAGAACAAACGGCGCTATTATATGAGGATATGATTCATATGGCGCCATTGGTAGAATCATTAAGTATCGAGATATTTGGACGTTTTTATTTGCCACCAATTTCTGCTACATTGGTGGAATCGCTGAACGTAGTAAACGTTCAGTACTTAAACATTAACTATACACCGATTTCAATATCTCTGCTCGGGAAGATTCTCAGAAGAGCACCCAATTTACATTGTATTGTGTTACATCCACATTTAGATGACATCAATCCTGATAGCGAATGCCTGGAAGACGTGTTTGGCACAGATACTGCAAGAGAGTTTTGTATAGCTCAACCGTGTCTTGCGCCAAGACTAAAATATACTTGCATATATGTTTTGGCCCCCGTAAGCTTTAAATCGCTAGCTCACTATTGTATTTTGTTGGCCATCACCTGCCCTATGGTGCTTAATATAAGCTGTAGCGCATCCGAATCTCTTTTAAGCACAGCCAGGCAAGAACTAGTAGACTGTAAAATGTACTTCTCATATAAATCGCACCTAGGGCAGGTTAATTGGCAAGGTGCTATTGATGTTTAAGTATTTGTATTGGAGCTATATTGCGACTTGATTGAAGTTGTCACCAGATGATTAATATAATACTATAATGTGGCCAGCCAACATGAAAGAAATGAAAGAGATTTATTACGCATAAAAATAAAAGGGTGCTACTTATAAAGCTGTGGAATTCCTGCATCACGTGTTGTGATCTGATGATCGCATAGCTTCCTAATTAAATCATCGCGACAAAGTTGGACTTTGAACAGGTTAAAGAGAACAGGCTTTGGCGCCTGGTCGAAAAGGATTCCAAATGCCGACGTCATGCATGGCCTGGAATTTTGGGAGATATTCCGCGCCCGCACTGAACTGTCACTAGATGTCAAAAGACTCAACGGCCTGGCCATGTTCCTCCGCTGGAAATCGATTGTCGTAGCTCGCATCCTAAACGACTTCTACTACACTTATTCTCTTGTCAAGGCCCCCACACATTTTCACGAAACGCTGGTTAACGGTGTCTAACCGGTGGTATCACTTCGATCCCGGCGAAGACGAGCTTAGCGGGAAGATCTCTTTCTGCAACGACCCTCAACTTGTAGCCGGCCGCCTCTCTCATTTTATACAGTATCTCGAACAGCCAGCCCAAGGCGTCATCACCAACGCCCAAGCCACATCCGATCATCCGCCCCTCGGGGACTGACAGTTTTAATATCTCTAATCAATAAATTTACGCTTAAAGGTTGCATCGAAAAAAATAACAGGCTAAAGAGAAATTCGATGGGGACTTGTAGTATATTAAGATATAAAGAGTATGGAGATATTTTTAAAAGAAGTCACCTTGCTTTCTACAGTCTTGATTGCTGCCGCAGCAGTAGTATACAATGGCATCCTCTGGACGCCTACCTTCTCTTTCTTTCTTCTCCACTTCACCTTATTTTTCAGATATAAATTACACCACTAACATTCTTATATTCACCTACAATGACCAAATATCTCCCAGTGTATGATGATGATGAAGTCGTTGCATTGGAACCCAAGTATCTCCCAGTGTATAATTTGGGAAGTTCTTATAGTACCTGGATTCCAGTGACATACAATGTACTAATATCTGCTCGTGATTGTATAAATGCTCTAGGGGAAGCAAAGGCAGACATTATCAAACAAGGTTTGAAGGAAGACCGAACGGTGACATGTCTTGTTACCAATAACCACGTTTATACATGGGGCACGCATGGTATTCTCATTGGCGCCAAACTTGATGGCTTTACCTTTATCGTTACCATGTCTACAGGAGCCTGGTCAACATTTAAGCATGATATTTCGGAAGAGAGACGCTACAAGTATCTTATAATAAAACTCTCACTAAACCTTAAGAATAAAACTGGTGAAGAGCTCAAATGGCTACAAGATCATGGCATTCTGGACTGACAGAGCAAACTCTGTTGGAATTTTTATAGACTTCAAAATTTGCAGAACGAGTAGCTAGTATCAATACATGTGTGACAATAAGGCAAGACGAGGGTGCAAACACTGAATCATTGTTCCACAGTGTCGACTCTCCTAGGTTCCCCAACAACTGACCATAACAAGCACTTTATGCACCCCGCTCCACAGTCGCTTTGCTGAAAATACGCTGGCTGAGATGTTCAACGCGATGCCTCAGATTAGCCATACACTAAATGGATTCATTCACAAGCAGGTTTCATTATACCACCGCTAAGTCAATACTTGTGTCTGTGCCTACCCTTCACACTAGCGCTGTGCGCGACCATCCGACCAATTCTGGAGGACAGTGTTCCCGACCACAGCGCCATTTTTGTCTATACTCTTCCCAAGTTGATGGCGCTCTCTCACAACTCGACTCAAGCCTTTCATATGTGCGAATTCGAAGTTGTTCTAATTAGAATAAAGTAAAGCCAAATCTGGCGTATCCATTCTTTCACTCCGCTGACAGTGCCTTCCGCCTTTTCCATTAGAATAATTGATTGCAGCCAAGACCCGAGTAGCAACTAGCTTGATACCGGGCTAGCTGCATAGGCGGCTTGGGAGGCCCAATCTCATAGTCAACAGATAACAAGATAGCTGGGCGCCTTGTACTGAAACACGAAATGAAAGGAACAATCAATATATTTTTATACACCCTTTCTTGTGCTCACAGTTACGCTAGTTGTCAGCGAGGTGTTGTAGTTGTTTAGGGAATTTATAATAATTTTGAGTGTTTATTTCTCTGTGAGGAAACAGCGGAAGCAGCGCCAGAGCGCTGCCTCTTTTATAACCTCGCCACAATATATAAGTAAACAATAATACATTTAGTCACATCATCCGTAAATGTCCTCACATAACACGACTCATTTCGGTGTGGAAAGTGCCCAGTAGGGGTGTCTGCTTTTCACTCACCACTCGTTTGACCCAGCGTCATAAAAATGTTGTTGCGTGTGGGAAATAATAAAGATAAATTGAAATAATAAACGATAAATGTATATTTTAGAGCATCTGATCAACGACAAGACTGGTCAGTTCTGCTAACTCGCGCCAATGAACCAGGTTGCTCTCAAAGATAATAACACGGCCCAGGCCGCCAAACCCGATTCTAGACAAATACTCCTTGTGAGCCGGGACCATAGCGCGATCGAACGAGGATTCAGGGCTGCCCAGAGACGGCGTAGAAGACTGTTTGCTCATCATACTCATAGTGTCCTGCGACCTAACATTACTGAGCAACGTTGGTCTTTCCGACGACTCCTCACGGCTACGAGTGGGCGGTGGCAAAACGGCGTTCGAAGAGGCGCGGTGGCTATTAATAGCCGGGCTGGCCGGAGTATGAGGAGAGAAGGCAGCGACGCCCGAGCTAGCGGCCATGGCAGCGCTAACCGACTTGCGAGTAGTTGATGCGATGGCGTCTACGGTCAGGGAGTGCGCGATGTCAGCCAACGTGGCTCCATTGGCCTGCAAGAGGCTTTGCTGCTGGATAAACACGTCGGGGTCAAAGTGGGGACGAGTAATGGCTAGACGAACCATGACGTCGTGCAGTTTGTGCGTGAGCTTGGAGCTATGGCTGTTGTGCATGATCGAAGACATGGTGGGCGCCAAAGACTCGATAACCAAGAGACTCATCGTGGCGTCGACCCAGGCGATATTGGAAGCCAGGACGCTGTACAGGATCATGATCTCTTGGTCGGCACGAGTCTTGTGCAGCATAGCGGCCAGAATGGACGGGTAGATAATGTAGTCCGACTGGCAGTTGCGCGCAATGTCGGACTTGTGGATATGCTCTAAAAGGCGCACATATCCGCCGTGCTCCAAGCTCAGCTTGACGTCTGTGCTGATAGTCAGGCCGGCCAGCGTAAACACGTGGACCAACTCCTTGCGCGTGTTGGCCGTCGGCAGGATGAGAATGAGGTAGGGCAGGATCAAGTCACAGCGGCGCTCGGGGTTGGTCGCGTCGGCTTGCTGCCACTTGCGGCAGTTGGAGACTATGGCGATAATCTGCAGAATTATCTCATAGGCCTCATCCTTGGTGCTCATATCCTCCATGCCACGGAGCAAGAGCAGGGACAGCGAGGCGCTAAACGACGAGCGGAAGCTTATACCCACAGCATCATCGACTTGGTCGGCAGCCTTCTCGACTGCAACACGGGCGGCCATCAAAAAGTGCTGGAAGCCGTCGCCGTTTTCGGGCAAGAAGGCACCGCACGAGTCCAGGGTACGAATGACCTTGGCTACGAGGCTCAGACCGACCTTGTACAATGGCAGGTGGCCCATCTGCATAACGGCAATGCCGACCCAGAACAGCGAGGCCAAGTACGAAGAGTCGGGAGGCAAGTTGCCCACCATGTTCACAAGGCACAGGAGAACAGAGATGGGCAAAGACTCGTCGGTCTCGCCAAATGAGGCAAGGGCGCCGCGAAGGGTGGCCAGTGTCTGGTACAGCAAGTCGTCGTCGACTTCGTCGTGGGCGGCCAGACGGCCCAACAGCACGAAGGCACGTGGCTGAATTGCCGGGTTGAACACAAATGTCGAAGCCGTCACCAGCGTCGTCCAGCGCGCGCGCCAGCTGTTGCCACGGCCGTTGACAAAGGCAGGGTTGTCCATGATGCGCAAGAAGATTTGCGCCACACGCTCGACACCCGCCAGCGCCTCGCGTGGCGACTCGAGGACCTGGCTCGAGTGGCTCAGCTCGTCCTTGAACTCCATCAGGGCCTCCGGGTTGAGTGTCGAGGCGGCTCCACCACGGGTGTATGACGACGCGATGAACGTCACAGCACTGGTCGACTTGGAGCGCAATCCAAAGTTAAACTTGGTCCGCGTCTGGATCAGCTCAGCTAGCTGCTGCGCAAGCTGCGCGTATGGCGAAAGTACCTGACCGGTGTTATTGCCGGCTTCGGCAGTAGCAGCAGCGCTCTCGCTGAGTTGGCGCACGGGATTGCCGGCAAAGCTGTTGGCGCCCGTGATGCTCGACGAGAAGGTTGGGTCGATGATCATGCCGTTGCACTGCGTCAGAGCCAGGCTGTGAACGACGTGCATTACTATGCCGTGCAGTGTCGCCTGGATCAAACCCGGCCCAGACTTGAGCAGCATACACGTGATAAAGGCCACGTCAGGCAGGTACTCGTCGGCCAAGTTGCAGTTGGAGAAGCTCATCGTCAAAAGCAACCGCATATACACGGCAATCTCGGGCCACAGCTGGTGCGACGAAATGTGCATGACGCTCATAGTGCAGGTCTGCGCGATGAGCTTGCGCAGACGAGGTACTAGCTTGTTGTAGCGCGGGTTCTTGCCAGCAACAGTTGCCAGCATATCGGCGATCAGCTCAGTCTCGACCGTCAGTGCGCCGTACTCCAGCGACACGGTGACCATCATGTCCAAAACCAGATCGGTCAGGTCCTCAACGCGCGCGATCAGCGACCACACGTGCTCCTTGAAGTGCATGTACATCGTGGGCTCCTTGAGGTGCAAGCGGATGAGGCTGCGGATAATGTCCTGCGTGCGGCTCAGCGCATCAGGGTGCGACACCGTGTCGTGCGTGAACTGGCCCAGGCACAGCAGCCAGGGCTGGATGTAGTGCAGAATCCAGGGCTTCATGTTTTGCGCACACTTTGTGAACGCCAGCAACGCCTCGGACAACAGCTCCAGCGTCATGTCGGGAGCGCTCAAGCTCAGCCGCGAGCAAATACGGTAGATAAACTGCAGCGGGTTGGGCGGCAAGCACAGGTCGCTGGCAAACGCCAGTTCGTGCCCGACGTCCATGTTGAACGTAGCAACCACTGAGATGAGCATACGGTACGCTGAAATACGTAACGTGGCGTTCTCCGCACCACAGTTCAGCAACGCGACATTAAGCAATGTGCCTGGCACGTCGGCTGGCCGGATTACGCGTTCCTGCACTGTCGCCACAGAGGAATGGCTGGTGTACCTCGACCGAGCGTTACGAATGGCCTTGTACAAAAGCTCGGCCTTGGGGCTAGTGAACATCACTGGCGCACTGCCGCCCTCAAACCGAATCGAGACCACTTGCTCTTCGACCTTGTTGCCCTTGCTGTTGGTCGACCGCTCGCCCTCCGAGTTGCGACTGGCCGTGCGCTGCAGCGCGCTGCGCACCTTATGACTCGAGTCTGCATCGGTCTCGCCGTGGAAGTACTGATCCGCCACTGGCGCAATCTGCAGATCCGCAATCTCTGTAATATGGTAGACGTCGTTAAAGTACGTGCTGAGACCAAACACCTCCTGCCTACGCAGCGCCGTGATCTGCACCGCCTCGGGCGTCACCTTGACCATGCAGGGCATGGCTGGGTTAGTCCGCGACACGCGCGACACTGGCGTAATGTTGATGCCATTGTCGCTGTCCAAGGACACAGTGCCCGGTGGCAAATCGGCCTGGGGGCTGGCTAGGAACTCGTGCAAGTCGCTCAGGCTGTGCGGGAACACCGAGCGCTTCGCCAGACGCTGAGGCAAGGACAGGTTGCCTTGCTTCGCGTACTTGCGGAAGTACGAGTTGACGTTGTACCAGTAGATCGCCTGCACGTTGCCAATAATGGACTCGGGGATGATGCGCTTGAGCTGCCGCAGCCACTGAACCGGAACCTCGTTGGCTGGCCCAAACTGCGTCAAGTCAAAGAACACTTCAAAGCCCTTGGTCGCCATGGGCTCAATCAAACGCAACGTGTGCAAGAGCACAGAGTCCATGTCCAGATACTGCATCTGCATGCGACGCGCGATGACATAGATGACGGGCCGCTTTTCGCGCGACACGCCGCCAAGGTAGATGATGGCTTTCTTGGCGATGGCGTCTGTGCTGCGATTGGCATCGCGACGCAGTATGTCGTAGAACATGTCTTCGCCGGAGCTTGTGCTGGTTTCCGTCACAGTCGGGATTATCTTGGACTGCATGGGCTCAATGGGCGCAGCGGGTGGACCTAGCTGCCGCATGACGTACGATAGCTGAGTGAACAAGTTCTCGGTCGACGTGATCTCTCCCGCCTCAGCCACCTTAGCCGATATGGCTGCCGTACCCTCGGCCTGTTGCGGCACAGTGGGGCTCGCAACCGTGGGCGACGCGGCAGTAGCCGCCGCATTGCGCGAAAGAGTGCTCTTGCGCTTGTCGCCGCTCTTGGTCGGCACATGAATACGCACCATCGACTCGCGCGCCAGATAAGGCTCCAGGCGATCGAGGTGGTCAAAGATGAATCGCTGAACGATGATAAAGTCCTTGGCAGACACACCAATAAACTCCGTGTGGCTGGCCTCCGTATCGACTTCAGACGCAACATAGTCTGTGCTCGGTCTGCCAACAATAAGGCCAGCGCCGTTGCTCGAGGCAATGCTCTTGGCGTGACCCTCGAAGATCGACTCGGCGTCGTCGGACAGCTCGGCAATCTCCGACAAGAAGCGCAGCGTACGCCCGCGGTTCTCCGAAATAAACTTGTTCAGCGGCACCATGTATGTTTCCTTGTTGCCAAACAGAATATCGTTGGCCAGGTTGTGCGTAATCTTGGTACACAGCAACAGTCCACGGCGGACCTCGGGGTTGGTAATCTGCAAGCAGATGCCGTGCGCGTCAGGAGCGACAATAGCTGGGCACAAGAAGCGCAAGAACACGAAACCACCCACAGCAGTATTTCCAGCATCAGGGAAGCGCGTAATGACGATACGGTAGATCAGGTTACAGATCCAGCGCAAGGTGGCAGGCAAGGTGCCGACAGACCCGACAATAGCGTCGATGACCAGCGAGCACAGGCGCTC
Organism: Coemansia furcata; assembly: GCA_027579525.1. Classification (NCBI taxonomy): domain Eukaryota; kingdom Fungi; phylum Kickxellomycota; class Kickxellomycetes; order Kickxellales; family Kickxellaceae; genus Coemansia; species Coemansia furcata. Next base: position 3,922 of record JANBUP010000108.1, on the reverse strand, counting down.
GACGTTTTTCAAGTTGCGGTCACGGTCAGCCGATTCTGTCATCTTGTTGGGATTCAGCTCAAACGTCAGCGTGCCAGGTGGCTGAGCCAAGAGCTTGCGCACGGCAGGCACCAAAGTCGACTTTAGGTATCCGTCGCCATGAAGCTTGGCGTAGTACGACAGTAGGCGCGTGGCGAGGCAGTTGCGACGGAAGAGCTCTGACGCCGAGTCGGTGCGCTCCAGCTCTACCGTGATGATGCGTTCAAACAGGATCTTGGTCTGGTGCCGCGACTCGAAAATGTTGATCAGCGAGGCACCCAGCTCGTCAATATCTTGCACCTGGCATACCTCGTTGATGCCCAGAAGAAGCTTGAGTCCTGGGTCGATTAGGGACTCGATCAAGCGCGACTTCCAGTGGTCGGGCGTATCGCCGCCCAGGCTGTCAATGTCAATACCCTGGTTGAGAATGGTCGTGAACATGTCAGTGAACAAGGCGCGCAGCTTGGTATCCTCGTGGTAGATGATGGACAGCGAGTACTGCAAGCCAATCTCCAAGTTGGCCGCCAGCATGTTGGTCAATGCCTTGATGGTAATGTTCAGCAACAGCTCGGCGTTCTGCGACAACTCGCGGTTAAAGCGCTGGGCCCCCGGCGGCCCCACATTGGCAGCCGAGACGGGACTGTAGATGTTGCGAGCGATATCACGGCCCACGCCAACATCCGACGACGAGGCAATAAAGCTCTCGCTGCGGCCCGTACGACCACCACGCGTGTTAGTCGTAGGACTGCTCACAGAGGTGCCGCTAAGTGCAGCCGCCGCCGCAGTATGCGTGGCGTGCACACTAGTCATGCTGCTAAACTCTTGGATCTCAATCATGCGGCACTGGCTCATAAAGCGCACGAAAAAGTCAAAGTAGCGGCGGTACGCGCGGCTACGCAGCGAACGCACATCCGTGGGCTGGTTGGCGGCAGTCGGGCCCAGGTTGTTCAGAGGCTTGACTGGCAGCTTATCCAGCACTTGGATCAAAGCGCGCATAGTCGACAAGGTCAAGTCAATCAGCAGCTTGGAAGTGTGAGCCTCTTCGCCACGCAGCGTGCGCGGGTCCATGGCGCGGAGGTCGGTAACCCAGTTGACAAACGTCTCGAGCAAGTCGTTGCGCAGGTTGACTTCCTGCACAATGGCCTGACGCAAGGGCGACTGCAAAAACATGTCGACCATTCGCGTGAATCGAATACGCTCCTGCAGTGCGCCGTTGGTAGACTGCACTGTCGCTGCGTTGAGGTACTTGCACATCGTCAGAAGCACAGGACTAAAGTCAATGTTCATCGAGCTCTGCAAAAGCGAGTCAGTAACGTCACGGTCAGTTAGACACTCGATGATCGACACACACTGACTCACAAACAGCGTGCGGCTCTCCGACACGCTGACCTCGCCCGAAGGCAACATGAAGCGCTTCATGTTCAGCAGGCAGCCATCCAGGAACAGCATGTAGATACCCGGATGCGTCTTGTTGCCCAGACCCTCCTTGGCTAGCTCACGCAGCTGGATGTCATCGGACACAATGAGCTTGAGGCACTCGCCGATAAAGTGCTCCAGTAGCGAATGCATCTCGGCAGTGTCGCCGCCGCCCAGCCGGTCGATGTTGGTGGGGCCGTCCGTAGTACACGCGCCACCAGCAGCAAGCAAGAAGCCCGTGCAGTATCTCCACTGCGTGCGCAGCTCGCTAACAGTCAAATTTGGCGACCGGATAATGGCAGGCAGCTGAGCACCGGCGGCAATAGCTCCGGCGGGACGAGCCGAGCCAGTCATCGCGCTATCGCCTGAAGAAGCAACAGATACCATCGAGCCCGACACAGGGGACCCGGCCACACCACCACCGATGCGCTGCGCAACAGATCCTGGATTGAGTGCACTGCCAATCGTCGTAGGGGCTGCCGTGCCACTCGGCTGGCTGCTGCCCGAGGCGTTGCGCAGCCCGCTCTTGTTGGAATGGCCAGTCAGCTTCTCAAAGACGTTTCTGCGACGACTTACCGCCTCGCGCTTATCGTCCTTGTCGCCTCCGCTGCTAACGTTGGTACTGCCGCCACCAGCAACAGCTGTGCCAGCCGAGGAGCTGGCTGCATCGCGCTCGGCGGGTACAATGCCATCGGGAACGCGCGTCGTCTCCTCGCGCATCAGCAGCACTTGCAGCATCTGACGCCAGAGCTTGTACGTCTCCTGCCACGCAGCCTGGGCACCGGCTGTTGGGCGCATGTTCTTGCGGATGGTACGGAAAATCGCGCGCATACGAGCCAGGCGACTATACATGCTTGCCTGCTTGACGTCTCCCGCGTCCAGCTCCTGGTACAGCCGGTGGTTGCTCAGGGTCGGGTCGACAGGGATCCCGGCGTCGAGCATCAACTGCTGGCCCTGAATCTTGAGTCGAATACACTCTTGAACGAGCTGCGTGATATCCGCATCATCCGCCCACAGGTGCAACATAATGACGACTTCAAAGGCTACCTCGAACTGCGGGTACTCAGCCATCTCCATCGTGGCACCCATCACGCCGCTGCTGAGCTCGAGAATACAGTTTGACAAGACGAGCATGTCAAACATAATCTCCAGCAGCTGTCGGTGCTGAGCCATGGTGCTCGTTACCATGCTGTGGACGATCGCACGGCAAATGCCCTGGATAACTTGCAGACTAAGAGTCCACATGGCAAACGCTATATCAGCGCTCTGCACCCACTCGGAGAGGAGCACTGGGTTGAAGAGCGCACGCAGAGCCAAGCCAGCCCGGCGCTGGATGGCGATCGAGGGCTCTTGGATGCACGTCGAGATGGCGCCAACAATCGCCTCAATGGACTCGAATTTGGTGTCTTCGTTTTCGCCCCAAATGACTAGGCGAGGTTCCTCGGCGACGACACTAAGTATCATGGCTACGAGCTGTACGCGCTGCGCAATCTCGTTGGGCGGCAGAATCGACATCTTCTCGCCAGTGCTCGCCACGTTCAATGCCATGTCGCAGATCGACCGCGCCGCCGCACCATAGCCAGCCACTGCAGTATCGGCACCATAGCCCTGCAGGCGGCGGCCATAACCAGCACTGCGCGCCTGAGCGCCAGCACCAGCCGCTTGCTGCTCAGAGATGGTCTGGATGGTGTCGACGTTGCGGCGCAAGAGATCCAAGAAGAGCTTGGCAATCAGCTTGTTGAACAAGGTCACTTCGTTGATGCTCTTCAAGTAGTACCGCTGGGTCAGCGCCGCATTGACAGCATGGGCAAATACCAATTGCATCCAAGGCTCCGTCTTGGGGCTGGTGACGCGAGGCAAGAACAGCTGCAGTGACTTTTCGGGGTTGAGCTGGAACTGGCATGCCATGTTACTAATCAGCAGTAGCTTGGGGTCAATGGGCTCCTCGCGGTAGGGCGCCAAACGTGAGCCGCTGTCCAGAAGAACCGAGTTCAAGTCGGCTTCAAACATATCCGAGAGCCGGGCCACGTTGTTGCCAGGGAGGACCGTAAGCACTGATGCCACGTGCTGGAGCTCCTGCGAGGCAAGCACAATGCTCTCAGGAACGTCTCTGGTCGTCAAGTGCTGATGGATACGCGCCAGGCACCGCACGTGTTTTGAGCAGCCATCCTCGCGGGCCTCACCGTGCTCGATAGCGTGATCGGCAGCCAAGGCGATAGTATCGGGGCAGATCATTAGCAGCATGACCATCAGCTGGTAGAAGGCCGGGTGAGCGCTGGACCGGGCATGCGCATCAATAATGGACCGCAAGCCCTCCATGAGTTGCTCGATCCGGTTCGTCGGAGGACGGAAGGACTTGCGGTGCATGTCGATAAACGTACCGCCGCAGCGAGTAATAAAGTTCCAGATAACGCGGCGCAGCACAATCGCCAGCTTGAGCTGCTCGGCAGACTTGACGCGATTAAAGACGTCGCTAAAGGCGTCAATG
>JANBUP010000107.1:0-15043 GCA_027579525.1 Coemansia furcata | reverse complement strand
TTTTTTTTATTTCTGGGCAATTTTCTGTAACCCCCAATCCGAAATTCGTTTCTTACATCCTGGCTGAGCACACGTAGCAAGGCACGAACAATAGGCGGGCCACAGGCTTAACTATACCAGTTGGATATATTCTACACTCTTTGTATCTCTGCCAAATCGGATTGTTTTTGCAATGACCAAAATCAAAAAGCTTCCGCATAAACGACTGAGCTTTCCGGTAAGTAGACTGCGTAATATTAACAACAGTGCATGCGTCGTTCGCAAATATACTAATGAGACAGGCTTAACTTGGCCAAGTTCTGTGTAGCCGCAGGAGATCCAAACGCTCCGCGAGAAGCTTGAGACAACGTCATCGGCCAACATACATGGAGTTCTACAATCATTCAGTGACTGGCCGTTTGTGCGCGGCGATATGTACCACTGGATTGGAGTGCTCAACCGATTCGACGACATATTGGCTAACGTCTGCGAGGAGCACGGGCTGTCCGGATTCCAGACCAAGGCGTTCGATCGTGACACGCAGCGGATGGTGGTGGTAATCTTGGACTTTACGCGGCTGTTGCTGGAGAACTGCATCAACCGCAATTTGTACAGCTCGGTCGAGCGGCTCGACCAGCTGCTCAACGCCAGTGACCCCGAGATTCTTGAGCATACGGTGCGCGTGGTGCTGCGCACGGCTCAGCGCTGGAGCTACCAGCGCGATGTAAAGGCTAACCTGGCAACGTTTAGCGCGCGGTTAACGGCCATTTCTGACCCGTGGAATGTCAAAAAGCACCTGCCTGCCGCGGCATCTGCTGCCAGCGACGGGGACAACTCTGAGGCGGGGGCGCTGGTGCTGCATACGAACGAGTTCCGCATGCTGGCTAGCGACGAACACACGGAGCTACTCAAGAAGCACGCTGACGTGGTCGACTACCAGTTCTTCCGTACTGCCGAAGAGGCGCGCCTGCTGGAGGAGGAAGCTGGGGCAGCAGCGCCCCCAGCCACACCCAGCGCAAGCCATGCTCAGCGCAAGGCACAGTCGTCGAAGCGCAGCCATGGCTCTGCGGCGACAGTCAGCGAGGGTCTGGTGTCGATCAAAGCGCACATATGGGACGTGTGCGATGCGGCGGCCGTGGGCGGGCTGCACGAGCAAATGCAGCAAGCGTTTGATCGGCTGGTACTATTGCACCGTGTGCCGGCGGCGCACCACTATGAGCTGCGCCACCGCATATACGTGGCGTTGGCGCTAGGGCGTGGCGACCAGGCGCTGCGGCTGCGGCTGCTGCGGGCGCGCATCTACGCGGCAGGGGTGCTGTCGCTGATGATGGGCGAGCAGGAGTTCAAAAACGCTTTTCTGTCGCGCGAGCCCAGCTACACCGCCGACGTCATTGGCGTGCTGCAGCCCGAGGCCCACGCGCCCTTGAGCGTGCAGACCGCGGTGTTTCTGGTGCTGGAGGGGCTGCTGAAGCTGCGCAGCGAGCTCTCGGGCGCGTACGTGGCGCTCAATGCTTCGGCCAACCACGGCGTGCTGATGTTTGTCCTGCGCAAGGCCTTTGCCGCAGGAAGCAACGACGCCGACCCGCCAGCCTACCCCTACGAGTTTACCAGTGCGCTGATGTCCTTCTTGACGGCTATGGTCAACAGCATGAACGGCGGCCAGCTGCTGGTGTCCGCTGGTGTAGTGCCCATTTTTGTCGCTGCGCTAAGAAACTCACATCCCGGCCACTTGCGCAGCGCTGGGCGCGTAGCCAAGTTGCTTGACCTTCTTATCTCGTCGGCGACACCAGCGTTCCCGGCCTTTTGCAGCGCCAATGGCATTACTACGCTGGTTAAGCGTATCCACTCCGAGGTGATCAGCGCCGTGGCAGTCAGCGACGCCAACCCCGAGGCGGCGGCAGATCTGTCGAGCCCCGTGGCGCTGCCCCGGTTTCCCGATGGTGTGCGGCAGGCGTACCGGCGGCGTGAGATCCTTTCGGCCGAGCAGATCTACTTGCTGAAGGAGCTGTTCAAGTTCATGTCGCATTTGGTGCAGCAGACTGGATACCAGGACCGCCTGCGGAATCTGGTGGAGACGACGTTGCCCGAGACTCTGCGCACGATAGTGACGCACCCAGCGGCGTTTGGCGCCAACGTATATGGCCTGGCCATCTCGATTAGCGCCACACTGGTGCACAACGAGCCCACCAGCTTGCCGATTATGCAAGAGGCGCGACTGCCGCAGGTTATGCTGGAGGCTTTAGAGGCGCACATTCCTTATAACGGTGACGTCATTGTCCATATTCCGGCTGCCTTGGGCGCGTTCTGTCTTAATGACGCTGGGTTGGAGCAAGTGCGCCAGTCAACTGTCATACGCAAGGCTCTGTCGACGTTCTCTGACCCCGACTTTGTGCGCGTGCTGCAAGAGGGCGACGTACCGGGACTGTTCGGCTCGGTGTTGGACGAGTTCATGCGGCACTTCCCGACAGTAAAGGACGCCGTAATGGATGAGACTATCGAGATGCTGCGACGCGTCATCCTGATGGGCGCTGCTGACTCGCCGTTACGCCAGCTTGACCCCGGCAACACGTATCTGCTGCGCGCTCCTCTGCCTCCTCACATGGTTGGAGCAGAGGTTGCGACCGACGATAAGGGCGCGGTCCCTATGCCTCATCACGATGACTACTATGGCATGATGATGGAGTCGGCGACGACGTTCCTCGAGGGCTTGTTGGAGCAGCGCACTCACAGCGCACTGTTTATGGACAAGGGCGGCTGGGACGTGGTGGTGCAGGCCGTCAGGTCGCCGCTGCTGCCGTTTGAGTTTGCCAAGACCCGCACGTTCAAGTCTATGCATGGCCTGTCGACGCTGCTGCTGGAGACGTCGCAGGAGCGCGTGTTTGCCGCACTGTTCCGCGAGCTCAAGCTGTGCCTGGAGCAGCCGCTGGCCTTCAGCCCCGTGGATGGGCAGAGCGTAGGCGACATGGTGGGCACATATGTCGCCCTGGCCAGCCCCTCGGGTTTAACGCAGGACGCGTATGACGCTGTGCACAGCCGCCTGCATAACACGGTGGCGGCTACTGGTATCATCTCGCTTATCACTACTCTGATTAACGGATCGGGTGGCGGATCGCTGGCACGCAGCATCAAGGAGCTGACTGACGTCGTGACGATGGACGACTTTATCGGCGTGTTGCGGTCTATTACAGACACATACAAGGCTGGTATCCAGGCCGCTGTGGCTGTTGAGGCCGAGATGGCTCGGCTTCAGCCACCGTCCAAGGCAGGCGATGCTCTGGCCGAGGACAGAAAGGGCAAGGGTCGGGAGATGGACGTCGATGGAGGGCCGGCCACTATATCTGTGGAGCCGTATGTGCGTACCAACCTTCAGAACTTGTCCGAGACCGCGGTGTCATTTACTATGGAGGCTGGCGAGTACATTGAGTGCATGTCTAACAGCCTCGGGCTGACCATCAAGGCTAAGGATGAAGCGGGCACTGTGACAAAGGTCGGGCCGGCGCTGGCAACTGGGCTTGTAGACTTTGTGCTGGGCATGCTGGCATTGTGCCGCGATGCGGGGCGTACTGAGGCTGGCGCGCAGCTTGTCGACCAGGCCATGGTTATTTTGATGAAGACGCTGGTGTTCGCTAGACACCGCATTTACCTCAAGCTGCGCATTCTCGTGCCGTTTGTCGAGGCTGGCGGGCTGAGGCTGTTCTGCGAGGTGCTCGAGTCGATGTGGTCGTGGGCGGAGTGTTTGCCGGCGGCGCCTGCTCCCGCTACACCTGCTGTTGCTGATCCCAATGCCAAGCTGCGCAAGGTGCTGGAGAATGTGCTAGAGAGCATGCTGTCGATTCTGAGCTTTGTTTTGGACGGTGAACCTGTGGCCGAGTGCCCAGAGTTCCTGGCGATGTGTCAGGAGCACGAGGCTGAGCGGGCGTGGTTCCGGCCGGGAGACTTTGTCAGCGAGCTGCGGCTGCAGGCGATGGGCACGCTGCAGCTCGTGTGGATGTCGCCGCTGCTTGTCAACGGCGGGAATGGGCAGATAATGGGCTCGTTTATTGGGTGCTTGGGCCCTGTGCTCAGCGGCAATCATGAGGCGACGTCATCGAAGCAGGCAGCCTCGGCTACGGCGGCTCGGACTGGCAATACTAGGACTATCACTGGGTCGTCGATCAGGGAGAGGCTCGATCGGCACTACGAGGAGCTTCTTGATCGCAGACGTGCCATGCTTGGCGGTGCTGCGGGTGGGCCCACGCTCGTCCCCTCCCTGCGTAGCCGTCTGTTTGCCCCTGCCTCTGGGGCTGAAGGCGCGCTGTCGCCACCGGCCTGGTCGTCTGCGCGGGGCTCGCCGTTAGGAGCTGATGCACCCGCTACCTCTGCCCCGCCAGTTGTGCCAAACTCGGCGCATGTGGACGAGCTCATTGCTCTGGGATTCACTATGGAGCAGGCCGAGGCGGCGCTCATCAGGAACCTTAATAGCCTGGCGCGCGCAGCTAACGACTTGCTTTCCGGCGCTCCCGATGCCCCAGCCCCCGAAGCCCCTGCCGTTGTCCCTGTCCCTGCTGGCGAGGCTGAAGCAAGCCAGGAGGCGGAGCCGGCATCGTCTGCGCCTACGGAAACCCAAGATACGGAGCCCATGGCGGTGGACACCGCTACAACTGCCGAACCGTCGGCTGCTAGCGGTAGCGGCGACGAGTCGAGTGTGCAGCAAGGTTCGGATGCCAATGCTGCTGCTTCAGAACAGCTATCGGGCATCGAGCCCTTCAACCAGCCGGCGTGGCGCGAGGCAAAAGAGCACGAGGAGGACTCGCACCGCATTGACTTTGGGTTGCAGCGTGTGGCGCTGCGCGCGAGTATTGCGCCACAGGCTATCGTCCTCATCGACGAGATTGGCGAGAAGGCTGTGATCCCGATCAAGGGCATATTGGAGCTCGTCGTGCGCAAGGGCGAGCCTGGGCCGGTGGTGGACCTGCTGCTTGGCGCGCTTGTTGGGCTGCTTGAGGCGGCGGCGGTGTTGGGCGTTGGCGACAATGACGAGGCGCGCATCGAGGAGCGGCTCTACGCGCACGCGTACCTGTGGGCTGTGTTGCTGAGCAGCGTGGCTCAGATGGACGAGATGTACCCGCTTGCGGGGCCGCTGCGCGCGCCGCTGATTCGGGCGCTGGATGTTGCGGCTGCGAGCCGGCTCCAGGGCGGGCGTGCGCCAAAGTGGCTGACTACCGTGCTGCTTGTTGCCGAGCTGCTGCTGCAGCGCGACGCCGAGCCGCTAAAGGCTAAGCTGGATCCCAAGGAGGAGTGGCACCGCGCTGCGCGGCGCGGGTTGACCAAGCTGCCGCCGTCTGCGGCGCCTGTCGACGAGAGCGTGGCGGCGCCTACGCCGATCACCAGCGAGGCCGAGCGTGTCAGCCAGCTCTTTGCTGCGGCGATGGGTGCGCCCGAGTCGTCGGCGTTTGAGCCGATTCCGTCGCACGACGAGGGCGAGGACTCGGAGGACGATGACGACGAGGATGTCGCTGCTGGTGGTGGTGATGACGTCGTCGGCGGCGAGGGCAGTCAGTCCAAGCCGCCGCCGCCAGCCTGCGAGCCCGTGTTTGGGGCCGACGATAAGCTCGAGCTGCAGCGCATGGCTACGGCGTTTTTCTCGGGGCCGAATGTGGCTCAGTATTCGCCGGCGGAGCTTAACGCGCTGCTGCGGCTGATTGTGATCCTGACGCGTTGTCCGAAATACGCGGTGGAGTTCCTTGATAGCGGTAGCCTGGCCAGTGTTGTGCGGGCGCTGCGGTCGGTGGCGCCCGGCGATATGCCGAGTATCTCGGCGCCTGGTGCGGGGGCCAAGGAGAAGACTGCGCTGGGCTTTGTCAATGCGCTTATGACGATTCCCAAGGAGCAGCAACGTGAGTTGCGCCAGGAGCGTACGCTGGTCATGCATGTCCTGCGGCACGTTGTCGAGAGCAAGCCCGTGCTGAAGCTGCAGCTGGAGAACTTGATTCACGACTGGTACCGCAGCCCGCAGTTCTCGGCGTCGGATATCCACTCGTATGTCAATTCGACGCTGGTCTACGCGTTGCGCGATCCCGAGCTGTTTACGCAGGTGTCGGTGGACCGCAATTACTTGCCGAGCTTCAATGACGAGATGCGCATCCATTGGATGGTCCTCGCCTGGCGCTCACGTCCCTTGCTCGATGAGGAGGAGGTTGACCGCTTTGAAGCGGCGCCCAAGGAAGAGCCTTCCGATGCCACGGCCAGTGCAGCGGCGGTGGGGGAGGGCGCTGCTGAAGCTACGGACAAGACTGAAGAGGCTAAGGATGGCGAGTCCTTTATGGAGTACCTGGCCAAGAAGGAGAAGAAGCCGGCGTTTGAGCCCTATGAGTTGGACGCAGAGTCAGAGCGTCTCGCCTGTCGCGTGGCCGAGTTTGTCGCTGAGGAGATCCTAGCCCTCAGGCCTGCTGCGCCTCCCGCGGTTGCCCGTGCTGCCACCACGACCTCTGGCACTGCCAGCAGCGACGCGCAGCAACAGCAGCCGCCGCCAGCTACGCCTGCTAGCAAACTCCGGGCGTCGGCTAGCTATACGGGACTTGCCACACCGACGCCCTCTTCGGCGGCTGCCTGTGTGCCCGATGACAGTCCCGACACTATTGCCTACCGCTGCTATCTGATGCAGGGCTTGTCGGAGCTCGTGTCGTCGTTCCCCTTTGTGCTACAGGCTCTCTTTGTGGCGCGGACTGTGGCACCTGTTGGATTGCTCAGCCCTCGCAAGGCCAATAAGGGCAAGGCTCCGGCGACTACTACTAGTGAGGAGCCGCAACTGTTGCGCATTCGGTCGCCGCTTATCAGCCACTTGGTGCACGACCTTATTGTGCGCGAGGCAGTCATTAATGTCAACGCGCCCAAGCATCCTGGCAAGGGTGAGGATGCGGCGGCGGCGGCGGCAACTGCTGCGGCTGCTGCTGCGGGTGACGGTGAGCTCGAGAAGGTGTTGGCTATTGCGCGGCATCAGATTGCCATTAAGCGCGGACAGCTGTCGCAGCACGTGACGTTCTGGGCTACGGCGCTTCTGAGCACGCTATGTGTGCGGCACCAGGAAGGGTGGACCACTACGGCCGGCGACGGGGCGGCATTTGCGGGCTCCAAGGTTGATGGTGACAAGGAAGTTACGCTTGACTCGCTGGTTGGCAGCTATGGCACGGCGCTGTATGCGGCTAGGCATTTGACGCTTGACCACATTGTCAGGGCGTTCCGCGAGTGCCTGGCGGCTGCGTCGGCCTCGCCCCTGCATGGGAACGACGTCACGTATGCGCGGTTGACGTCTTTGGCGCGGCTGACGTACAGGCTGGTGACGGCGCGGCCCATCAACCCGGGGCGCATGTTGACGGCGGCTGGTGCCGAGCAGCAGGAGAAGGAGAACCCTAATACGCTCAAGAAGATGCTGCTGGAGCGGGGCATTCTTGATTTGTTGACGGCGGCGAGCAGCCGGCTGAACCTGAACCACCCGCAGGGGCGTGAGATGCTGAATCTGTTCCTGCGGCCGATGGAGCACCTGGCTAAGGCGGCGGTGAAGATTAGCCGCGAGTCGGTGCTCCAGGCGTGGGAGGAGTCTGGGCAGGAGAAGATGCCGACGTCGGCTGTGTCGAGTGGGTCTCGGGGCGGCGGGTTTAACATGGACCTGCTGGAGGATGAGAACGCGCTGGTTGCTGAGGACGAGGATATCCCGCCGGATCTGTACGAGAACTCGGCACTGGGGCTGCACCAGAACCAGCGTACGGGGCATGATGCCGGCGACATGTTCAACGAGGATGATCTCATGGAGGAGGACTTTGAGGAGGAGCTCTATGATGACGATAATTCTTCGGTCAGCGACATCGATACCGACGACGAAGACATGGATGAGAACATGCTTCTCGACGAGAGCATTGTCGATGAGGCTGAGGCTGGCGATGGCATGGATATGGATGGCAGCGTCGGCGGCATTGGGCGAGGCCGAGATAATGATGACGACGATGACGATGACTTGTCTGGTTCGGAGTCTGGATCCATGTCTGGCGACGATGATGGTGACGATGAGGACGATGATCTGGACGAGGACGACGATGGTGAGGGTTTGGACACCGATATCGAAATCGATTTGGACCTGGGTGGTGGCCACCACCATGGGCAGTCGGCGGCAGAGTTCTTGGCGTTTGAGGAGGACCGCATGATGGCAGCCGATGAGCGCGAGGCGGACTTTTATGGCAGCGACCTTGATGGCGAGGTAGTGCCGTCGGATGACGGGCGTCTTGAGGGCGAGGATGGTGCTGACCAGGATGGCGGGTGGGAGAGCGAGCTGTCGGATGCCGACCTGGGCATGCTGGAGGCGATCCACCACACGCTTACGCACCACGCGCATCGTCACCACCACCACCACCAGGGCCATTTGCACTCGCGCATCGTTGGGCGTGGCAGCCGGCCGGGCAGCGGCGATGGCAATGCCGGCGTTGCTGTCATAGCGGCCACGGCTGCGGCGATGGCAGCTGGAGGCGAAGGCGCTGACGACGATGACGACAACGACGACGGCGATGAGGGAAGCGGCGCGACGAGCGAAGATGAGTCGCACTCGGAAAGCGGGGACGACCCTGATATGTTCCCGATTGGGTTCCCTGATTCGCTCGAGATCACCATGGAGGCGATTGACGGGGCCGGCAACGGTGGTGGTGGGCGAACAACGGCTGCAATGGAGCGGGCGAGCGGGCTGTCGGCGCTGCTGATGGAGACCATGGCGGCGGGGATTGCGCTTGGGCGTGGCGGGAGCGGAGCTTCGCATCGGCTCAACGGGCTGCCCAGCCTGGGGCGGCTCGGCTCGCTCAACGGGCTGTCGGGTGTCAGCGTTGGGCGCGCAACGGACCACGGTAACCCTCTGCTGGTGCGGAGGCATGGGGCCGATGACATGTCCGGCTTTTACATGCCTCGCATGCCTGGGCTTGGCGGCGGGCTGTCTCGCCTTGGCGGAGTGCATGGTGGGCCCAGCATGCTGCACCCGCTTGTCGACCGCAGCGAGCGGCCCGAGCGCGGCGGTGACCGCAGCGCCAGTGGGCTGCAGCAGGCGCGTGCCGAGCGTGTGGCGCGCACTTCGCTGAGCGGACCCCTGCGCACGACGCCCGACGACGTGTTTGGCTTGGGGCAGTCGCTGGCAACGCAGCTTTCGCAGGCCCTCTCGGGTGGGCGCCGCCCAGCCTACACGCACCACTTGATCCCGGGGGCCAGCTCGCAGCGTGAGCCGCGGGCGTGGCTGGAGGAGAGCGGCTCGCCGTCGGAGCCGTGTGCTGGCGTGGAGTATGCGTCGTCGTCGGCGGCGGCTCATGAGGTGCTGGAGCAGCTGGTGCGCATGTGCCGGGCGGCTTCGGCTATCGAGAACTTCATGCCGCTGGCGACTGCTGAGCGGTGGCAGGAGGAGGCCCGCATGCAGCCGCGGGCACCTGCTAGCGCGTACACCACGCGCATTGGCGCGCCTATTCTGAATCGCTTGGCGCCGGAGGCGATTCGCCAGAACCTCCTGCGGCAGAGATACCAGGTGGAGCGCGTGCGGTGGACGGCTGAGGTTGATCGCCGGCGCATTGAGCGCGAGGCGGCGGAGCGGCGCGAGAGAGAGGCTGAGGCTGAGGCTGAGCGCGCGCGGGTTGAGGCTGAGGCTGAGTGTGTGCGTGCCGAGCAGGGTGAGGACATGGCGCTTGATGCGGAGGATAAGGCGTCTGAAGCCTCAGCGGGTGGCGAAGAAGCCCCGGCGGCGGCGGCGGAGGAGGAGGAGGCTGCTGAGCCGGTGTATGTCGTCATCGACGGCGAGCGCATCGATATCACCGATACGGGCATCGACCCGGAGTTTCTGCTGGCGCTGCCCGACGACTTGCGCCTGGAGGTGATTGAGGGGCGGCGCGAGCAGCAGCGCGTGGAGCAGCGGCAGAACGCGGGCGCGTCTTCTGCGAGTGGCACTGATGCACAAGCCGGGGCAGCGGCGGCGGCGACTGATGGCGGCATTAGCCAGGAGTTCCTGGATGCCCTGCCGCCGGAGATCCGCGAGGAGGTGCTGGAGCAGGAGCGCCTTCAGCGCCAGCTCCTGGACCGCGACGAGATGATGAACCGTCTGGACCGTGCGACGGCGAGTGGAGCCCTGTCGTCGGGAGCTGCGGCTGCGGCCAATGCGACTCCCCAGCCTACCACGCTGGAGTCGGTTGTGCGCGACCGCATGCGCATCGGCATGCCTGGGCCTAGCAACAGATGGGGTATTCCGCTGCCGCCCAGTGTTGCGGCCCCTGGAGAGAGTTCGGCGGAGGTGCAGCGGCTGCGCGAGAAGCGGCGCAAGAGGATTGCAGCTCGCGATGTGGCCGTGCAACTGCTGAGCCGCACGGAGCTGGCTGCGCTGACGCGGTTCATCTTCTTGCCTAACCACGCGCTGTCTGGGCCGCTGGTGAGCAAGATTATGCTGTTTGTGTGCGAGAACGGCCGTGCTCGGTCGCAGTTTATCCAGCTCATGCTGTCGATTTTGGACAGCAACGCGACGACGCTGGAGGACGTCGATGCGGTCATTCGCCTTGCCATTACGGCGTCATCGTCGGCCTCGGCGGAGCCGTCGTTGTCGGCGGATCAGGGTCAGATGCAGTCGCAGCTGCTGTCGCTGGGCGGTGCGGAGCATGCGTTTGCGCTGAGCGATCTGCATACGAGCGTTCCGGCATACGTCCCTGCGCAGCGCTCGCTGGAGGTGCTGCATGCCCTGGCGGCGCACAATGCGCGCGCGTCTATGCACTTTTTGGTTGAGCACCATCATCACCATCACACGCTTAAGCCGCTGTTGCTGCAGGGCAAGGCGCGCGCGGATGGCGACGACGAGATTGGCCGCTTCCCGGTTGTGCACTTGCTCCGCCTGCTGGAGAAGCCCCTGTACTACAGCCAGGGGAACACCGTCACGGAGCTCTTGATGCAGCTGCTGTCTACTATCACAAAGCCTTTGGGCGGTATGGTGCGTCGCAACTTGCAGAATTTGCAGGGCCTGGAGCCCGCGATCACTGAGCTGCCGCCTGTGGATGCTGCTGAAGGTTCCTCTGTCGCAGCGCCTCCTGCTGCTGCTGCCGTGCCTGTGCAGCTGCCGGGTATTCCGGGCCACGCCTTGCGCGCTATCGTCAATGTTTTGGCGGCTGGCGAGTGCACGTCGCGGACGTTCCAGCATACCTTGAGCTTGATCCAGAATCTGTCGCATATGACTGGCGTTCTGTCGGTTATCACCGATGAGCTGGTGCGCCGGGCGTCGGAGCTGTCGGACAGCGTGTGCGAGGAGATTGACGGGCTATTGGGTGTGCTGAAGGACGTTGTGCCTGCTTCTCAGGTGGAGAATCCGCCTGCCGGCGGTGGAGTGGAGGAGGTTGTAGAGTTGTCGGCGGATAATGTTGACCGTGTGCGCGATATTACGCTGGGCAAGTTCTCGCCGGCGTCGTCGCACCAGTCGCGCCTCTTGCGGCTGCTCATGGCCATTGACTATATTTCGACTACTGTCACTAAGCGCTTGGAGGACCGTCGCAAGGCTGTCGTGGCTGAGAAGAAGCCTGCCGTTGAGGTGGCGAAGCCGGAGGAAGACGTGAATATGGATGTCGACTCGGGCATGGCGGCTGCGGCGGTGGCGTCGACTGCTGCTGTTGACGAGGACTTGGCGCAGGAGCTGATGCGCCTGCGGTCGCTGTCGCTGAGCAACGACACGCACTTTGTGCCGCTGTGGGAGGCCACTAGTCAGTGCCTGCGCTGTGCTAGCGCGTTGCCTGAGTTGGCGCATGTGGCTACGGTGCTGCTGCCGCTCATTGAGAGCTTTATGGTTGTGTACAAGCCGGTGCTTGCCGAGAAGAGCCGGATGACGGACGGCGGCGGCGGCAGTAGCTCGACGCAGGTATCGCCAATGTCTGTGTCGCCGAGCTCTGGGGAGGCGTACTTCCAGAACTTTACGGAGCGGCACAAGAAGATTCTGAATACTCTGGTGCGCAACAATCCGGGGCTCTTGAGCGGGTCGTTCTCGCTGCTGGTGTTCAACCCGCATGTGTTGGACTTTGACAATAAGCGGTCGTACTTTTACCAGCGCTTGCACGATGACAGCGCTAACGCCGGTGGCAACAACAGGCGTGCGCAGCTCCTGGGTCAAGGTGGTGGGGCTGGTGGTTTGGGTCAGCCGGCGATGGCGGCGGCGGCGGGGCAGCAGCTTCCATCTGCTACGCATACTCAGCGGCCACTGGGGCAGACGCTCCATTTGAATGTGCGGCGCGAGACTGTGTTTGAGGACTCTTACCACCAGTTTGCGGGGCAGTCGGGCGAGGAGATCAAGCGTGGGCGTATCCACGTGAAGTTCCGCGACGAGGAGGGGGTTGATGCGGGCGGAGTCAGCCGCGAGTGGTTCCAGGCTCTGGCGCGCCAGATGTTCAACCCTGACTACGCGCTGTTCAAGCCGTCGGCTGCTGGGCGCGTCACGTACCAGCCCAACCCGCAGAGCTGGGTCAACCCGGACCACTTGCAGTACTTCAAGTTTGTGGGGCGGATTATCGGTAAGGCTATCGTTGACCAGCGTGTGCTGGATGCGTACTTTACGCGGTCGTTCTACAAGCACATATTGGGGCGCAAGGTCGACTATCGCGATATGGAGGCGATTGACCCGAGCTACTACAAGTCGCTGGAATGGATCCTGGAGAACGACATCACGGATCTCTTGGAGGAGACGTTCAGCATCGAGGTGGATGACTTTGGGCAACACCGTGTTGTGGACTTGATTCCGAACGGGCACGAGGTTAATGTGACGGAGGAGAACAAGGCGGAGTACGTGCGCCTGGTGACGCTGCAGCGCCTGTATCTGGCGATTAAGGACCAGATCAAGTCGTTCCTGACGGGGTTCCACGATCTGATCCCCAAGGACCTGATCCAGATCTTCAATGAGCAGGAGCTGGAGCTGCTGATTAGCGGGATGCCGGACATTGATGTGGACGACTGGCGCAATAACACGGAGTATCATGGCGGGTTCAACTCGGGGTCGGCGCAGATCCAGTGGTTCTGGCGTGCTGTGCGGTCGTTTGACCAGGAGGAGCGGGCGAAGCTGCTGCAGTTTGTCACGGGCACGAGCAAGGTGCCGCTGGAGGGGTTCGCGCACTTGCAGGGCAACCAGGGCGTGCAAAAGTTCCAGATCCATAAGGACTTTGGCTCGCCGACTAGACTCCCCACGGCGCATACGTGCTTTAATCAGCTCGACTTGCCCCTGTGCGAGTCCTTTGACACGCTGCGCGCCAATTTGCTGTTGGCTATTAGCGAGTGTAGTACCGGGTTCGGGTTTATGTAAACTTTGTTTTTTCTTTCTTCGTATGTCTCTATATACTACGTGTTGTTGTTTTTTTATAGATGTTGTATGGATGAGAACTGTAATTGATGTATTTATTTTCATTCGTGAAAGATATTGAATTTCCTAGGAAAAACCAAACCATCCACGGATTTGTTTTTTACCAAATGTCATTGTGGATAACTACGTTGCTATATTTTTCACAAAAAGCATTGTACGGCATTTTCATTGAATCTTTAATTGCATTTTCAATAGCCTGGGTGATACTAGCTGGATCCATGATGGCGAGTACGACGTGAAGTATATATTCTCTGGCATACACGTTGTTTGCCAACTCATCCTCGGGGCCTGTGTAGACGGTAAATGCCGTTGGATTTCCACTTATTTCTGAGGCTGCTGATGCCAAGTACACGTGTCTGTCATCGTATTCTATTAGGCCTTGGTAGTCGAATACGGAAACTATCATTTTGGTCCTATCCACGTACTGCGATATAAACGTGTTGATGGCATTGTGGCTGGTGCATGGAATCAGGTAAGGCATTGTGTCAAATGATTAGTGTCGGCGAGTGGGGAGGTTGGGATAAAAGTAGGGGGTGCGCCGCACTTTTCTTTTTTATAGCGGCTGGATTTTTTTTTTTTTGCTGCTGTGGAGAGGTGAAGATGGTGACTTTAAAAATTTACTTGTATTGTCATTGCTCAACATCTGATGCCTCTATCCGACATCTGGTGACGTCACTATGAACTACAGTCTCGCCCTCCTTTGACGTTAAGTGTGACGTAATAATGATTGCATACCCTTTGAGGCCATCAGGCTTGGTGAAGAGCAAAGAAAGATGACTGCATATGCGTTGAGTTGCCAGGTTGGGACAAATTGTTGGGCTTAAAATCGCACTTTAGGCAGAGGAAACGCTGAATGTATCCGTGTGTACATCCCTGTTCCCATGTATTATTTTAACAAATGGTTTGACCAACGCATATATGACAACATTTGTTTCTTCAAATTTTATTTCGCAAGCCAACGAACTACGGCGACGAAATCTATCACCGGATCTGATGATTCAGAATCAAGTTGATCAAACCCACCGAAGCAAGAGGCTTTTGTGTGCTTTATGTGACTGCCTGCATGTCGTCAGATTGCTGCGGTTCTTACTGAAGCCTCCTTACCGCGTCTTTTAAACCTTGCACAAAAAGAGAGCAAGTCTTTTGCATTCTTTGATGATAAGCGCCAGAAAAACTCTTTTGGAGGTGAGTAGAAAACATTTTTCAAAGGACTTGAAAGGGATTTGACTGAGCTGCGGCCACTGTAATCCTGGTGTTCTCCAGAACCGCAGCGGCGTTTACATTTTCCTTAAAGTCCATACATTTTCTTCGACATTTACTTTGGTCCAGTATTCCTCTCGTATCCACCCACTCATACATTTCAAATTACTCATATTTGCTTTATTCGTCTGATATGGATACTTCGCTTAGTGACAAGTTGTCACAAGCATCTTCGCTACTTGGCTGCATGACCTACCCAGCCGCCGATGCCGTTGTGGCAGTTTCAGCAGTGTATTTAATCATGCTAGATAGATGGGCATTGCCTGCGCAACTAGCCAACCCTTTCTCGCACATTGCCAGCGCTCTTTTAGTCGTCCTTGCCGCTAGCCAGTACACTGGATGGACAAGAACCCTCTACCAAGGTGCCTCATTTGCTCTGCCCTTGTTGGCAACTCATCCTTCAGGATACACACTATTTCAAGTCGCAAATGCTCTTGG
>JANBUP010000106.1:0-15044 GCA_027579525.1 Coemansia furcata | reverse complement strand
GAGAGAGAATACGACTTGAGTAAGCAGTCGTTCTTGGCTGCAATGCAGGATCCCGAGGAGCATGCATCGATTGAGAAATTTGCTAGTCGGTGCTTTTGCATTGAGCTAGTTTCGTTCTTGGACGTTTATCTGGCGCTAAAGATGAGCATATATAAGGACATTCGACGAAATGGGCTGAATCGACGCTATGCTGCGCAAACTGACGGCGACGCCAATACCTCGACAGTATCCCATGATATGCCTCCTCGCCACCACGCTGTCGATATCCCCGATACAATCCCAACTCACACCGCCGATGGCTTATCAACACATGCACATTCTAGTCACGACTCGCCCACGACACATTTTCTCGACATGGAAGAACAAGAAAGCGCTCAATCGGTACGCGGCTCCGGCAGCCAAGCGACCATTGCGGTATCTGTAAGTGATAACCTGGCTAGCCTATCGTCTAGCATCACTGCGACCATGACTCACGCCTTTCCAGAGTATACTATCAGCGACGACACGATAATTTCGGAGCATCTGCGCTGCGTCTTGAAGATAATCGTCCACACATTTATGCTTCCCGAGTCGCCGCTAGCAATCAATGTACCCCATGTGATGGTCTGTAGATGTAGAGACTATCTTGCGGGAGGTCATGCCACATTTGGCATGGTGGAGCAAGTGAAGGAAGAGGTTGTCAATTTGCTGTACTCTAACGTATATATTAGATATCGACAGGCGTAGGAGCACACTAATATCATTAAATTTGCATTATCGATATTTATCTATTCAACACACGGCTATATTTGCTGGCATATTTGTGATTTGTTGGAATGCTGGGCGATTGACTGTGCCATTGCTGTTTATAGAGTGCCATTGTGAAAAGAAAAAAATGACTATCTTTTGTCCTGGAACATGCGGCGCCACCACTTTTTGCATGAAACATTTCGCATATACAGTAACAGTCAAAATTGTTCCGTTTTTTTTGACTCTGATTTCCATCACGAATATGTTTGTCCACAAGTGTTGGATCGCTCTGAGACTAATTTTATCAGATAGCCTGGAGTCGACTCTACTATAATTTAATAATAACATATCGTTTAGTTTACTATTGGCTATGATGTTACTATTTATGCATGGATTTACTGCATTTACTTGTGTTTTGTCAAAGATGAAAGTAATTTACTCTAGAGCTGTTTTCTCAGCGAATATTCTAGGTATTATCATTTTGTTTCCAGATTTATTTTGCATACTATTGTCACTAAATATTGCCCTCCTCTTTTCCTACAATGAAGCACCTCTCCAAAAGCGCCAAAGAATCTATCCTCTTCCAACTTGACCAGGGAGTTAGTTACAGTAAAATCGCCAAAGCAGCTGGTGTGGGTAGAACGACTGTTGCTCAACTGAAGAAGACTGAGCGTCCGACTATTTCACACCCAAAAGCTGGTCGACCCAGGCTACTTTCACAGCATGACAAAGCATATATTGCTCGCCTGCTTAAATCAGGAAAACTTGACACAGCTACACAAGCAACTAGGGACCTGCGTTTCAACCTTGGCAAGGTGGTATCTGTGAGCACTGTGTGACGGGCACTCATGAACCAGGGACTGATGTTGGCAAAGAAGAAGAAGCATCCACTTCTCTTGAAGAAAAATATAAGGGCTCATCTGAAATTTGCAAAAGCATACAGGAACTGGAAGGTGGAGGACTGGAGGCATGTTGTCTGGTCTGATGAGACAAAGATTAACCACATCTGTTCTGATGGCATACAATGGTGCTTGCCACACGAGGGTGGCAGCTTGGAGCCAAGGCTAATCATCAAGACTGTAAAACATGGTAGTGGCTCAATCATGATCTGGGGGTGTATGACCTGGGATGGCCCTGGGAATATGTTCTGGATTAAAGATACGCTGGTCAAGGAGACGTACGTTGGGATCTTGGAGGAGGGGGCCTTACCCACGTTGAACAGGCTGCACTTCAAAGATGGCATTGCTATTTACCAGCATGACAATGACCCCAAGCACATGGCCAAGATCGTCAAGAAGTGGCTGGCAGACAAGCATGTTTTTGTGCTTGACTGGCCCTCACAGTCACCAGACCTAAACCCAATTGAGCACCTCTGGGCTTGGCTAAAACGGCGTCTCCAAGAATACAAAAGTCATCCAAGGAACATCAAGGAGCTGTGGCAGTGGGTGCAAAGGGTTTGGTTCGAGTTCAAGCCTGAGGAATGCCAGCGACTCATAGATAGTATGCCCAAGTGAATTAGGGCTGTTTTCAAGGCCAAGGGTGGATCGACGAACTATTGATGATTTGGAGTATAAAATTTTAAAAACTGATTTATTAAGATTTACTATGAAAATACACATGGAATTACATATAATCAACGGCATGACACCAATGTTTTATATATAGTAGAGTCGACCCCAGGCTATCTGAAAAAATTAGTCTCAGAGTGATCCGACACTTGTGGACAAACATATTCGTTATGGAAATCAGAGTCAAAAAAAACGGAACAATTTTGACTGTTACTGTACCTCACCATGCTATTGCAGATGAGGTCCAGACACATCATCATCTGCTTATGCGCTTTTACATTGCAAACGTTTGGATTTGCCTCCTAGTTGGCTGTTGCGAGTGTTCTGATCTTTTTTATTCTGGTGCTTTGTTTTGATGGAACAATTATATATTCTATTATGTGCGAGTGCCGATTGCTGATCGTTGGTCTTTTTATAATGGCTGGGCCATTGCAGAGGTCGACGGCTGTAGTAGCTGGCAGTGACGGTGATAAGCCTGACAGATACGGCCATGTGGGCCATCAGCCAACGGCATATACGGCTGTGTTTGTGCCACTCTTTGGCGTTTATATTGCATACATATTGACAACTTATTCTGCATTTGTGTACCATGCAAAGTATCTGTGCGACAAGTCGCTGTTGGAGCACTCAGTGTTTCTATTATTGGTGCACACTATTGGTGGGGCCTTGTTTGCATCCAGTGCCTTGATTCATGGATTTTCGTCAAACTACCCTTGCTTTATCGACTTTTGGATGTTGACAGTTGGGTATTTTTTGTAGTTCACCACCATAGTTCTATACATGGCCCACTACTACATTATCGTCCGTTTTCACGTGAGCATTGAGACGGAGCAGCAGGTCAATCCAGTCACTCCTGACAACCTGGTTGGATATATGGAGCGGCTCCATGTGGCAATGCAAGGAGTACTTTGGCAGAGCATGGCAAACTTTGATGTGGTCGCAAGTGTGGACCAGTTACCTGTTGATGCCCAGATTAGTGGCAGGCGTCCTTCTATAATTGGGCATGTTTTATCATGGCAGCACCATGAAGTGGTAGCAGCTGGGGCAGTTCTCAGCAACGACCCTATGGCCTGCCAGCAAGGTCGTGGACAGTCTGCCTTTAATCGGGGCTTAGAAGGCATGGCAGACGAAGTTGTGCTTGATGTGTCTTTGTCAGATAATGAGTGCACTGACATTGCCATTAGCTCAGATGGCTTGCCTCAAAAAACTGTTAAGGTTGCTGGCACTTTGCATGGAACAGAAAGGTTTAATGACAAGTGGGCCCAGTGGTGTCAGTCTAATAGATTTGCTGCGTACGTCTTGTTCAGAGTGCTCGTAGCTACAATTGCATATTTGGCATTGTTGAGCTTGCTATTTACATGGTTGAAACTCAGTCATATATACTACAACTGCTTTAATGACCACAAGTATATTGCGCAAGGTGTTGTCATGGGGGTGTTCAATGTGATTGTTAACCTGGTCTATATGGTCATCATCTGGCAGTACCATGATGCCTACGGCATCTGTAACCTGATGTGCTTTTCGTGTGCAATGGGGGTTGTATTCTGGGGGGCGACGCTGATGTGGCACCTGAACCAGTGATGGAGCAACATTTTTGTATTGGGTTATATAGTATAACATAGCTTAGCCAACAGGCAGCACTCCATGTTGGGTAGATGGCCCCTTTGGCCCAATCTTAGGAGGGTCAGTCATGATTGTGCAAATATCCAAAATTTTAGCATCTGTCCAGAAAGCTACCCACTTGTTCATGATTGGCAGGGTTCTGATCTTTTTTGGGTGAGCTGGTTTTGTTTGATTTAGTCACACATTCGACACCTGTGTGGAGAATGTGTGCCTTAATAGAAGAAAACCAGTTCACCCAAAAAAGGCAGAACCCAAGGGGACTTTGGGTGATGGCCAAAAACCTTATACTATTCACAGTGTTTTGTAGTTATTTACACCTTTTTAAAACATCATAGCCATACTGTCACCCAAAACTGATTGAGTAATCTGACTACCAGATATTATCTCCACAGCTGAATAGTTAGTTGATAATTTTAGGTTCTAGGATGACCCTCTAGGTTTATTTTTTCTGAAATCAAATAAATGTGGGCTACTAAGCTCTCCTTACCCCTTTCAAAACTCAATCTTTATCAACATTATGAAGAAGAATTTACCCCATTATGAACAATGGATGCCTTCCACCACACATCGAAGAATTACTCACAAGACAAAGACATGAGCTTGAAGCCACATTCTGCAAGCAAGTGGACAATGGTCCTACCTCGCAAGAGGAAAGTGGCACCACTGACCCCCAAGGTGATGCCCCAAGTGCAAGTGCACCCCGCGTTGCACCCACCATTACTGATGAAGATGAAGAAGACAGTGACGCTGATGCTGATGACCCATTCAGTGTTGCCAACTTGGTCAATGTGCTTGACCCTGCCACCCTTGATGCACTTGTGGGCAGCTGTGGTGCAAGTGCCCTGGCATGGACCAAGCTTAGGAAAACATTCCCAGCTGGGAAAGGTATGCTTGGATTCCTGCACTTTACAGGATTGCTCAAGTGAGATATTGATGCAGCAAAAATCGCAGAACTCCCCAACAAGCTCGGAGTTGATGAAGCCTTTAGTGGTGCAGCCACCCTTGCCACTTATGCCCTCACCAGTCTCTTGTACGATCCAAGACTGGGTGAGATCAATGATGGGCCAGCCGGAATGGGCCTGGACATCATCTGCATGCTTATCTGTGCACTCATCCAAGAGTGCAGAAAGCAACATGCAGTCATTAATAGGTGCATCAGTAAAGCCATCCTGGGATACCAGATCCTGGTCAACATGGCTGAAACAACTGAAGAAAATGGGTCTGACTGTCTTATGGCTGAACAGCACCAGCAGTACATTCAATACAAGAATGACTCATGCCTTGCCAATGCAATTGGCAAGACTAAACCTGCCGCTGCTCCACAAAGCATGGGTTTTCAGAAAGGGGGGTACAAAGGCAAATTTACCCCCAGCTACAACAACAATGGCAAATCTGACAACAATGGCTGGAAAAAGAAACCATTCTCAGCTGACAAAGCATCCAAGCCAGATCAGCAACAGCAGCAGCAACAATCAAAGTAGCACTGCTGATACTGCACAAGGGAATGGGCCCTCAACTGATATCAGGCTACTGGTTGGGTGCACATCTGCAGAGACACGTGAGCGCATGGACATCAATAGGTGCATTGCAGTGGGTGCAGACAGTGGTGACAGAGGGTTACCACCTGCAATTCGTGTCAAACCCAGTTCAACAGAGCTGGCCATCAGCATGCCATATGCCTGAGGAATTGGTGGCGATGAGAGAGATCGTCACAACACAGCTGGCCAAGGGGATCATCAAGAAAATCCTCCCCTTGGAAGTAAGTTTTATGTCCTGACTGTTCACTGTCCAAGAGCGAGACAAGATCCAACTGCTGCTCAACTTACACCTGCTCAATGCCCACCTACAGCAACAACATTTCTGCATGGAGAATTTGACAACATTACGCGAGTTGCTGCAACCAAATGATTATATGGTCAAGCTGGATGTTTGCTCAGCATACATGGTGGTTGTTGGCTAATGTTTTGCCAATGATGTATTGATCCAGCAATTTGGTAATCCACCAATCAGGCCATTGTTTTGAAGTGCTGATCATGCGGGGTATAAGAAGTCAATTGTTGCGATAACAACAATGCATTCCTGGTTCTCTCTCTTTTTTTTGGTACAATTGATTTTAGGAACAAAGCCATTTAATTAACTCTAACAGTGGTGCTGATTCACCAAGATCATCAACACTATCTGTGCTTTCAGTTTGCCAGGAGCACATACAGATACAATTGTCTAGCCTTCAGGTTGGCAACAGCACCAAGAGTATTCATGAAGTTGATGTGAGCAGCATTGGAACCACTCTACATTGAGGGATATCGATTTGTGAGTTACCTGGATGATTGCTGTCTAGTCCACCAGGACCCAGCAGTGCTGACAGCGCAGGTAACGTGCATGGCGCAACATTTACACAGGCTCAGCTTTGTAATTCACGAGACAAAGTCGGATGTAGTGCTGAAGCAAATCCAGCAGTTCTTGGGATTTTGATTCAACATGACGACAATGTTGGGGGACATCCAAAAACATATAATTATTAACTTACTCTCTAACTATGGACGTTATACCAGTAAATCATAATCCATGTTGATTCATGACAGACAATATAGTTATGATGTTTTAAAAAGGTGTAAATAACTACATAACACTCTGTATAGTAAAAGGTTTTTGGCCATCACCCAAAGTTCCCTCAGGTTCTGCCTTTTTTGGGTGATACTATTTTCTTCCATTTAGTCACACATTCTCCACTTGTGTGGAGAATGTGTGCCTAAATCAAACAAAATGGGCTCACCAAAAAAATATCAGAACCCTGCCAATCTTAAGCAAGTGGGTAATTTTTTGGATGGATACTAAAATTCTGGATATTTGCATAATCATGACTGACCCTCATTGGTGAGTGTGCTGCGTGAGAAAATCAAGGAGCTCAAATGCATGGCGACATCATTGAAGAACTCAACATCAACATCTGCATGCCGCCTTGCAGCAGGGATAGGCAAAATGATAGCAGTCCACCCAGCAGTAGGACAAGCAGTGTTGCGAATGAGGCACCTGCAAGTTTGCTTGGCACAAGTGCTGAATGTGAACCCAGATTGGGAACAACAATTGATGCTGACGCTGGATGCACAAGCCAAATTGGAATGGTGGCTGACAGAGCTGCCAACAATGAGTTCGATGGTGATATGCAAAGTGCCTCAACCCATGGTGACAATAGAGACAGATGCATCAAATATCAGCTGGGGCATGGTCTCAGCCCCACTCACAATGTGCGGGATGTGGACAATGGAGCAACAAGCACTCCACATCAATGTCAAGGAGTTGCTGATGATACAGTATGCAGTGGAACTCCTAGTGCTGACACACCAAGGATTCCACTTGGAGGTGATGACAGACAATATCACTGCATGCAAGCACATCAACAAAAGTGGCGGAACAGTGGATCCAGTGCTCCTGGCAGCAGCAGTTTGGATCACTGAGTTGGGCCATATACATGATCTAAAAGTGCACGTGACCTACCTACCAGGGGTAGACAATGGAGCAGCAGATGCGCAGAGCCAAGCAACATGGGCACTACATGACATAATGATACCCAAGGCACAGTTTGTGTGCCTATGCAAATTATTGCTGAGAGTGACAGTGGACAGGTTCACCAACTGAGAAAGCACACTCACCATGAAATACTGGACCAGGACACTGGATCTGCAGGCAGCAGCAACAGACACATTTGCACAATGTTGGAAACAACCAGGCCTGTTCCTCCACCTGCCATGGTGCCTGATTCCCTGTGTACTAGTGAAGATCAGGGATGAGCAAACAATGGCAGTAGTGGTCACTCCCCATTGGCCAGCCCAGTGGTGGTGGCCACTGGTGATGGAGATGTCATGTCAGACTCTGATAGGGTTTTGCATAAGAGGCCAAGATTGGAGCCATGTCACCTGGATATTATCAGGGCGACCCTTGCAAGCTGCAGCCTATTGGGCCAGGCTATTGAGCAGATCATCGATGGGTCAGCAGTTAATATGCACAAAGCATATGACAATGCCTGGCGCAAATGGGTGGCTTGGTGCCACTGAAGGAATTGCAATCCCATACAAGTCAACTGCATAACATTTGTCAATTACTGCAGTGAGGCAACCATGTCAGTTGCATCAACGAAAATGATCCACTCAGCAGTTTACTCCATGTGGCGGACAATTGACCTGACAATCCCCAAGGATGGCGAAGACACTTTAGTCATGTGCATCATTAATGGGAAGATGTGTGAAGCAGTGTGGCTTAAACTGCTTGAGGACACAACTCCTGTGTGGTGCGGCAACGATATCTGACAGCTGATGCACGAATGGCAGCAGGAAGACAAGTGGATGCTGATGCACCTTACATTGCATGCGCTCAGACTGATAGCATTACACACAGCCTGGAGGCCAGTCAGCAAAGTCGGCATGCTCATGTGCCACAACACTGTGGAGTGTCGTGCCGATGGAGCACTTTCTCTGTGCTTGCCATTCACAAAAATGAAGAAAATGCTATGAGCAGTCATAGCGCTGATTCCAGATGACATTGCAATCTGTCCAGTACATGCCATGTGCAAGTACAGAAAATGGCGCGAGTCATTGTGCAAATGGAAAGGGTCAGATGAAGTCTTTATTCTAATGAATGGAGAAAAAGCTGCTATGTCATTCACCATCTTGAGATGGTTCAAGTTGTTGTTGCATTTCTGCAGTGTCTTTGACAAGTCACACAACTTTAGGGCAGTCACTGTGAGCAACATGCATGAGGCTGGGATGAGGATTGAGACCATTAAGATCACTGGAGGATGGGCAATGACCAGAACAACCATCGATAGGTACCTACTCACAGGCATGATGCATGCACATGTGTCGGGGCCACAGGTGGCACACTCAGGGCCTTTCTTAGAAGGTTCCCAACATGGAGTGCTGCCTGTCAGCTAAGCTATGTTATACTATATAATGTTACAGTTAGCTAAAGGCTAACGTAGTGTTGGGTGCCCACCCACCTACATCCCTCATAAAATGGCCAGGTGCTTTTCGATTAAGTTTCTCTAGGGGTAAGGAGAGCTTAGTAGCCTGCATTTATTTGGTTTCAGAAAAAATAAACCTAAGATTGGGCCAAAGGGGCTATCTACCCAACACTATGTTAGCCTTTAGATAACCATAACAATATGTGGTCTATATCACTCAGATGGTGTTTGTGCACTCTTGCTACATTGTGATTCCACTGATGAATTCGATATGGTTTTTTTATGTGCAACATTGGATACTGTCGAGCTTGGACCAAGACATTGAGCAGGGCAGTGCGTGATATGATCCTGATGACTTGTTTCATATGACCAACGACTTGGTAAAGCAAGAGTTTCTGGATGACATGCAGCATGCTGAAAGGCACAGAGAAGTGACAAGGTTTGCAGCATTGTGCTTTTGCATGGAGCTCATTTCATTCCTTGATGTGTTTCAGGCATTCAAGAGCTGTGTCTATAGAGAGATGCTGGCCAGCATCTCTCAGCCACTGTTGAGCATGTGTCTAGTTGATAGTGTTGCTACTGGAGCCATATCTGAGCTGCAATTGATAGCAAACAGCACATCAACACAGAGCACTAGCCACTGATTGGTGGGTGTGCAGAGCATAAACAGCAAGGATCTTACCACCCATTCTGGTGAGTTACGAGCAGCAGCATCACCCAGAACATCTGTGGTACTCAGTGGCAGGAATTTGGTGCAGGCTATATTTAATCAAGACAGTTTAAAGGCTGTGCTGTGGTCCAAGCATAAAGTGCCTAGCCAGCCAAACAAGCAAAGTGCCAATGCAATTCCTCAAACAAGTGCTAATTTGCAGAGTTTGGTGATGGGAATTGTGAAAACAATGGCGCAGGCATTTCCAGACCAGGGCATTGGCAGTTACACAGAGTTTTCAGAAAGTCTGCATGAGCTGCTGTGCACCCTCATCAACATGTTTATTCTGCCAGAGTTGTCGCTGGCTCTTAATGTCACAAGCAACATTGTCTGATAAGCCTAGACTTTAATATAATCTTTTTGACGCATAAAGGAAACTAAAGTCAACAATCCCACTTGTGTCAAGAACGCGGGGTACATAAATGCCTTGCAGCGCGCGGTCTGCGATTGGAGTCACGTGGTATCACGTGACTCGCCCGTGTTGTTGGCCAATCGTGGCCAAGGTGCACACTGGGCGCGCGCCCTGATCCCGGCATTACATTGTCAGTGCCGCGCACTTGTATCTGGGTGGTGGCAGTATCACATACTCTATCATTGATCAAGTGGCAAGGGAGGCCATCAACTCGCTGTATTACAATGTCTATGTGAGGTATCACCAGTTGTGAGGGTAGTGGTTTACAGATGATGAAGTCATTCTATTTTAGAGCCCTGTATAGGCACGGGCTATGGTCCTTGATTCTGGGAGCACCTCAGAGCCTTGGCTAATTCTACCAAATAAATAAATTTACCCAATAGAGTACAGTATGCCACAATGTTCTAGAACATGGATTTAGCTTGAGCAATGGAATTTCTGGTCAAATATGATTATATTTACTCACATGGCCACACTAGAGGCCGTTGTTTTTCGCAGCCGAACCTTTGAAACTAATATTGTATAACCAGTAAAAGAGAACAGCTGAAGCCCAAGGCTGCATAGCCCTTTTTGTCGTGTTGGTTTCTTTGTAGAATAAACGGCTGCATTGTTTTGATGCATCCATCAAGCGTAGCTCGTTGTTTAGATGTTATATTTGCCTCAAGGGGCGAAGGATCGTCTGCAGCTGTTACTGCCCAAATTTTTTTTTTTTTGGCGCAACCTTTAAGCGCAGTTTTATTAGGATATCATCGATAGAAAGCACAATAAATTACCCGGTGTAGATAAGATCAGTTTCCTCTCGGTGAGTCCTGTGAAGTTTGAGGAGAGACGTTAGAGATCGGAGCTCGGATGACGCTTGAGGTGTCTGCGTCCCGAATAGTTTGTGAGGAGTTTATGTCGTATTGTTGGCGGCCGTCCAGTGCGTTTGTCGAGTTTTGGAAAGAGAGCTTTCCGCTGAGCTCGTTTTCGCCCGGATCAAAATGATACCAGCGGTTAGACACCAGTAACCAGCGGGTATAAAAAGAGTGGGCAGCCTTTAGTTGCGTGAAAGAGTACGTGAAGTCTTGAACGATGCGCAGCATGAGAGTCGCCTTCCACCGGAGGTACATGGCTTCACCAGAGTGTTTGATGCCACTCAGGGATAATTCTGCACAGGCGCGGTATATCTCCCACACTGCCAGCCCATGCAGGATGTCAGTGTTGGGCAGCCATTTACTCCAGGAGCCAAAACCTGTGGCGACCATTTGCAGGTCGACCTGGAAGATTGGGCCAGACGTATCTACATGGATGTCTTGAAGGAAACATGAAACCTGTCGCCAGAACTCTTTGATGCGAGGACAGGCCCAGAAGTAGTGATTGATATACTCACTCTCTATTTCTGAAGTATCGTCGTCTGTGTCGCTGGTTCGAGTTATGTCGCTGCAGAACTTGCAGACAGGTTCGAGGTCCAGAATGAAGTGGGAAAGTTGCGCCGCAGTGGGGACTGCAGCATGAGCCATGAGCCATAATAGAGAGAGGTGCTTGGTCTTAAGGGGAATCTTTGGCAGCTGAGTCCAGTGCACCTTGGAAAGCTCTTTTCTGAATTTCTAAACTTTGGTAAATTTTTTAAACTTTATTTTTTGCCTTCTGGTTTTTGGACACATCAAACACACGACAAATCCATTGTGACAAATAACTCCATGTTCGTAGGGGTGTACCGCATATCCATCGCCGATGGCGATGGATACACAGGGGCCCTTGGCTCAGTATCAGACACACCCACGGAGTTAGGTCAGGCTGGATCCATCGGTAGAGCTGCACCACTGGTGCCATTGGATACACCTCCTGTGTCAGAAGCTGCACTCAGAGGCAGTGGGATGGACATAGTGAGGCAGCAAGGACATAGGGCATGCACTAAAAAGGACAGGATAACTGCTCTTGTAGGACAATGTTCATGTAACAGATTCATGAGTTTGGAGCTGGCAGCAATAGCTGCGATGACACTAGGCTGAGGATCTGGCTTGTTTGCTGATAAACTATGTACCATCTCTTGATGGCTTAACTTCTGTTAGTGGCATGGCCTGTGGGTGTGAACCCTTGGTTTCACCTGGCAGGTAAGCCAGCCATTAATATGTGCTGGAGACTGGCCAGGATATGGCATGTGAATTGACCCCCACAAGGGGCATTGGCTAGTATTTTTTTATATTATTCAATGAACTCAGTTATCTCTCTCTCCAGCATGCCTTGGATAGCCTCATGATTTCTGCTTCCATTCTCTCTACTCGATTTTGTCGTTGTGCTCACTCCCATCTATCCAGTCTAATTGGCATGACCTCCATAGAAGCCATGGCCAATCGACCCTGTCGTGGTGAGTACGCATCTAGCGGGACACTTCCAGCCTGAGCGTACGCCCACACCGCGCGCCTATTCGGCTTGCGTGGATAGTCGAGGAGTTTGCGGGTGATGTGTGGATGAAAGTTAATCTTGTACTGGCGGAATGCCTGCACATATGGATGGAGCAGGGGGTTGTCTCACGATATAGCTGCACTGGTCAACTTGTAGTACTCGAAGACGTCATCTAAAGTAAAGAGCTTGTTCACTTGCAGCTTCTTCCATACCATGGCAGAGATATTCACTAGGAGGTATACTGCTGGGTGGTCAAAAGGCAGACCCAATAGGGCCTCGATGCTGCTGGTGAAGGTGCTGTTGGGGCCCTTACCCTTGATAGCAAACCAGCTGTGTAGGACTCAGTCCCAGAAAGCAGGTAAGCCCTTAGGGAATTGCTTGGGCTGTGTGAGTGTGAGAAGGTCCAAGGAGTGCATGTTCTTTTGGCCCAGCCTTTGGTCAAAAGCCCACTGTGCCGTGGCCACCCACCAAGGAGGATTTTTTTGGTGGAACATGTTAGTCATGAACTGAGCAAAGATAGCCTGTGCTTGTGTTTTGAATGGTAGGAGCCCGAGGCCACCCTGCTTTTTGGGCAGAATGATGACGTCCCGGGCAACTTTGGAGTGCTGCCCATTCCATGTAAACTCATGTAGGCACGTCCTCACTTGGGCATAGAAGATTTCGGAGAAAGGCATGATGCGTGCCATGTACCAGAGCTTCACCATCAGGACCAAGTTCGCTAGGAGCACATGGCCATACAGCGAGAGATGTCAGTCATGCCAGCGCTGGATCTGAGCCTGGATCTTCTCGATCAACTGGCCCTCCATATGCCCTGTGGCGATGCCATCCTTGGAGAAGTAAATCCCCAGGTATCTGATAATGGCGCAGTCTGGGAGAATCGGAATACCAGGAGGCACCAAGGAAGAGTTGCCAATATGCAACATCTCCATCTTGTTGTCATTAAGTCTGGCATTTGAGGCTTGGCTGTGTAAGTCTATCACCATATGGAACATTGCCACATCACTCTCCAATGAGAGAGCAACTGCGATGTCATCGGCAAAGGCAATAGTGCAGAACGTGTAAGCAGGTAGTTTGATTCCCACTAGGCAGTTACAGAAGTAGCAAAGAAGGGGTTCAGTGATGAGGTTGTAGAGCAGCGGCAATAGCAGGTCACCTTGCCATAGGCCTTGGCAAATCCATATACCCATCGCTGTCCATGAACCAAACCTCACATCTGCCATACTCCCTCTGTAGATTGAGAATACCAGTCAATGATATCTTTCTCCAATGCTGCAGTGAGCCATGCACCAGTCCAGATACTCCCAGTCCACATGATCATATGCTTTCCACTGGTCTAGCAGCAGCAGGACGCTGAAGAAAAGAGCCAGGTCTATCTTTCCGCATTCGATTAGTAGATGGACCATGTGGATATTGTCAAATATGGAATGGCGCTTGATGAAGCCAGTCTGCTGTGGGTCAATGAGGTGGCCAATAACCCATTGCAGTCATGCCATGAGGACTTGCATGATAATTTTGACATCAGTATTTGATAGAGAGATGGGCCACCAATTGCCAAGGTCGTGCAGGTTGCCTTTCTTCTGGATGAGGATGATTGTCATCTTCTTCCACGAATTGGGCACGATCCCTGCATCCCAGCATCAGTTCACTACGTCTGCCAGGATACAGGCTGAGACGCTTGGCCATTGCTTGTAGAACTCAAAAGTCAGGCCGTCGGGGCCTGGCACTTTGTCAAGAGGGGAATTATCAATCGCTGCCTCAATCTCCACCACTGTGAATGGTGCATCAAGGCACTCTTGTTGTTGTTGGGTCAGTCGTGCAGGCCACTCTGCCAGCAAGACATCTTGTGCAGCTCGGTCTGTCTTACCCTGAGCAAAAAGCTCTGAGTAGAACTTGCCAAGCCATTCTTTGATTGCCTCTGGCATGGAAACTGGCTGATTGTTTGCTGCGAGGAGCTCGCTGATGTATGCCACTGAGTTCTTGGCCTTCATGAGTTGATAGAAATATTTTGAGGATTTCTCATTAAGCTCCACTCGGCGAGCCCTTGCACATGTACACCAGCCCTCCAGGTTCACAGCAACTCAGGCAGAAACTGCAGCTTGCATCTTGGCTGTCTTGTGCAGCCATGCATCCTGTCTTGCCAAGGGCATATCGTGAATGAGCTTGCACTCTAAAATGCATAATTTCTTCAGGTTTGTGTCCATTGCAAGGTCAGTCTGCTGAGCAAGCTCCATTCCATAGCGAGTAGCATACTTGCATATGTACTTTTTGTGGATGGACCATCCCCTAGCCATCTCCGCCGCAGGTGTGTCTGGCAAGTAGGGGTGCATATCTTGCAGAATCTTTTCGCACTGCTGTTCAAAAGTCGCATGATGCAGGTGCGAGGCATTTAGGTGCCATGGTCGGCGCTCTTGGCTCTCGCTCCTCTCATGCTTGAAAATGAATGACAGTGCTCGGTGGTCAGAACGTGGGGGATAATCAAGTCATGCAATTCCATCATCATTCATCAGGTCCTGTGTGACGAAGATATGGTCGATGCATGATAGTGAGTGACCTCTCCTCCATGTGAAGAGAGTATCATCTGGTCGTGAGAGTCTAACTGCATCCACCAGGCCTAGCCTAGCCACCGTTGGTTCAAGGAGCAACCAGCATGGGTCCTGGGAA
>JANBUP010000105.1:0-15124 GCA_027579525.1 Coemansia furcata | reverse complement strand
GTACGTGGCATGTGACATGTCCACCACTATTACAAATCAGGGAAGCCGCATACGTAATTACATGTGCACCAAGGCTAGTCATTTTGGCTGTGATTCCAAAAAGACATACCCGTACATCCCTTTCCAGCCGATTATCACCCTCCCCCCCATCCACAGGCAATTTTTTTTTCCCAACATGCAGTGCATTGCAAAGACCTCACTGACAAAAGCTAGTAAAGGCAGACTCACTGTCAATTACGCGGGCATATTTTTCAATCTCTCATCTGGACCGCTACATACAGTGAGAGAGGCTTCGATATAAGTTGCAGTCTGTCTGCCTTCCTTAACTGCGCGTGGTATTTTCTTGCTCTTGTTCTATTTCCCTATTCTTTCACACGAGTATATTCTTAGGATCTCCCGTTGTCCCCCCTACCTCCCAAGAGATTATCGTATATGAACACCACCGGCACCACGGGCGTATTCCACGGGCGTCTCACCAGCCTAGCGCTCCGCTTTACAGCCAAGTGCTTCCCCGTCTGCCTGGGGCCCCGACGCCGCGCCCTCAACGGATCCACGAGCGACGACACCACATCACATGCGGTGTCGATTCGCCGCGGCGCGTATCTCTCGCCATACGACCGGGCGGTGTACATGATAGAGCGCCTGCTCCGGCTCCCCAGCATGGCGACGTTCTTATATCCCATCCTCATCGACGAGAACATCGGGAACACGGGCCAGTACAAAGACCCCACGGTGCCGTTAAAAACACTATTTGACCACGGGTACACGCTCAACATCCTCCTGAACGAGCTAGAGAGCCCGTTCGTGCGCACAATAAACCTCTACGAGCGCGTCGACGAGCCCGGATACCAGCACCACCAGGCGGAACTCTTCTGGCGCGGGTGCGTCGACGCCGGGCTGACCCTGCCCGAGGTGCTCCCCAGGCTCGACGACGAGGGTTGGGTGGGCGGAAGCGCAGCCCTCGACCTGGCGCTGGTCACAGTCATGGGCATCCTCGACATCCTGCAGGAGCGTGGGCGATTGGGATCACCGGATCCGCGGTACATCAAGCCTCGCAGCATTTATCCGGCAGCCCGCGCCGCCCCCGGGGCCCCGCGCCACGTGGTGCTGGCGGCCGAGCTAGCGCAGACCGAGGTGGCCTATATGCAGGATCTGGAGCAGCTGGCCCTGTTTGCCAAGCGCGTGCGCGCCCAAGTGGACTGCGACACAAGCGACGTAGACACAGCGATGATCTTCGGGCACCTGGACGGGCTCCTCGCCCTGCACACGACGTTCTCCATGCGCATCCAGTACCTAGCGGGCATGCCCCCAGACCAGCAGTTCTTCGACTCCGTCTATGGCGGCCTAGAATTCGACGTATACTCGAGTTTCTGCGCCAGCCGCGACCTAGCCCAACGCGCCTACGCTGCCGCCCTGCCCGTCCTCAAGCAGATCAACTGCGGCGGGCTCGACCCCGTCTTCGACGTCACCTCGCTGTTCATGCGGCCCGTGCAGCGCCTGGCGCAGTACCCGATTCTGTTCCAGAGCATCGTCGACGCCCTCTGCGACAGCTGCGCCTCCCTCTCGCTCGAAGACAAGGCGAAGCGTGTCCTAGTAATAAAGTCCATGTACCGGGCGATGCGCCACAGCAAGCGCATCCTCTCGCGCGCCAACGAGGCAACGCGCGAGGCAACGAACCAGGCCAACAGCGCCAGCTTCTTCGACCGCATCGACGCGTCGCTCACCAGCGACCTCTCCGAAGAGTCGGTGGGGCGGCTGATGACCAGCGGCAAGGTGTCAGTGCGCAGCACGCGCGACTACGAGGAGCTGGAGGCGTTTCTGTTCGCAGGCTCATTGGTCCTCTGCAAGCCCGTCGACCCCGTGCAGAGCAGCCGGTCAGCGAAGTTCCGCCGCACGCTGTCGACGCTGCATATGACCATTAGGACGTCGACAAGGCTGGAGGACCGCCGGCGTTCGGAGTCGTCGGTGTCGTCGAGCACGCTGCATACGCGCAGCCCGACGCCCGATGACTGCGCGGAGTGCCCGGCGCGCGAGTTCCAGCTGCCGACTATTGCGCGCGACTCGCCGCCCCTGATATCGCCGCCCACCAAGCTGCTCAGCAGCTACGCATCGCTCGTCAGCCTGCGCGATAAGCCCTCGCCCATCATCCGCTTCACGTCGTCGGTCGACGTCACCATAGCCGACGAGTGCCAGAGCAAAGCCCGCCTCTCGCGCCTCTGCCCCCGCGAACAGTACCCCACGGGCGCCATAAGCCAGATCAGCCAGGCCCACGAGATCAACGGCACGGTGAGGCTGACCATCCAGGTCATGATGGCCAGCGGCTCCGAGAAAATACTGGTTTTCAGGCGCCTCACCCAGGAGACCGCCGCCGTGTGGGTGCGCATGCTCAAGCACGCCGTGCCGCTAGTCCCCGTCGACGATGAAAACGCCGCCCAGAACGCCTACCACTGCCTGCACGTCAACCCGCGCTTTTCAAAGTCCGTGCTGGGTCGGAGTATACCCGTGTAAAGAAAGGAGACTATCTCTCCATGTATCTATTCAACCTTTTTTATATCCCCCCTCCTCTCCCACTAATGTTAGTTCCAATAGCTCTTTTTTAATGATACTTTATTTACTCAATGCCTTATCACAAATTGAACTCACCGTGCGCGTTTATTAGCAACGCTGACGGCAGCAGCGATAGGACGGGCTCCCGGAGCGAAATCCCCGCTGACGTCATCCTCCTCCTCCCAACGCCTTGAGCTCTTAGTCTCGCCGGGCGACATCGCCCCCGCACACTTCTGCGCACTGCAGATGGGTTCATACTCCAACAACTTTATCCGATACCCCTGCGGCGAGGGCGTGGCACAATACCTACGGTTCTGCACAAAAGTAATAGCGTTGGGCGCCGTCAGCTCATATTCGCTCATCAAAAAGGCGCTCATAAACGACGCACTCTTATCAATACCATCGCTACAGCACAAGAGCGTCGTCCTCCCCTGCTCGATAGCCTGACGCAGCAGCTCGTTGACCTGATTGAAGTGCGGGATAATGTTCGATTTGTTCACGTCTGCTGGCACATCGAGGAAACAGTACTCCACCCTGGGCAGGGGAATTCCGCGGTAGAACGAGGTTTCCGAGGGGTCCCGGATACAAATTACGTACGAGATTTGCGCCTGCTGCACCATTTCGCGTTTGCGAAGTAGGTGGTAGGGTCCAAGAATCACATGGGGGATTATCGCCTGTCCGTTGTACCGGTCTTCGTGCGCCCAGGGCGGTGGGCACAGGTAAATCGGATTCTTTCCGACAGTGGGTGGCTCCGGCCACTGAATTGGCTGTTGGAGATTTGCCTCCATTTTGAATAATTTATGTGAGAAGAAAAGAGTATGATATTTTTTGCGGTGAGAAAAAAGTGTGACAAAAAAGGCTAAACAATGTACCAAGCCGTGCTTGAGACATTGCGTCACGCTGATCTTCAGGAGCTTCGCATGAAACGGCTTGGCCCGCAGCGTGGTGTCCAAAAATAGAACCAAAGTTTTTTTTTTCTCATTGTTATTTTTTTAGCCTTATTATTATTTGCTTCTTTTTTTCGCCTTCTCAACCACTTTCTCCTCTTTCCGATGCTTTACAACAGTATAGCACTGCTACTAACCCTAGCCGCCTGCTTGCTGGGCGTGCGAGGCATGAACATAACCTGCGCACAGTTCGACACACTTCCCATCCTCACTTACGACAACGTAGCGCCCCAAGCGCTCCAACAAGTGGTCATCGCATTCAAGCCCGGCACGTCGTCGCAAATACTAGACTCGTTCCGGGACGCCCTCCAGTGCCGGGGGTCGACCATCGACCCGGCAAACTACAACACGCTGACGCTGACGGGATTCACGACACTAGTGTTTGCTACTGACGTGCAGGGCTCAAAGACAGTGGCTGCAGTGGAGGTTAATGGCAAGGTTACTACCCTACACAATGCACCCACTCCATCTAGTTCCACTACGTCCACTTCTGGTGCACCATCATCTTCGGCAACCGTGTCGCCTAGCTCTGGAACTAGAACCTGGCCTGTGGTGAACTCTGACTTTGGGCTCGGTCCCTCCTCACTTTCATCGTCTGAATCCAGTTCTAGCGGCGCTGCCTCGGTTCAAGTGAATGGCGTAATGTCTTTTTCTCTGGGTCTAGCTGCGATTTCCGCCTATTTCATGTAGTTTGGGTATTGCATATATACTAGGCGTTTAATATTTGATTTACTGCACGATTTTGCTGGCTTCCCTGAATGCTTCCATTTTTTTTTTAATCAAACTCGGATCTCCGGAGTATATATGGATCGGGTATTGAGCAAACGTTTGAAAAGGTTCTCATTGAATCCAGCAGCGTCGATTGTCACCACGAATTGAGCCACGTTACCGGAGAGGACAAGGGGGTGGGAGCGCCACCACCAAGTTCAGTGCAAGTTTGGCTAGCGCTTCTTTTCTCTCCACTTTAAATTTTTTTTATCTATTAATAAACACTATGTCTGGACCATTTGGCCTACCTCTGCCACTGCTAACGGACTCGTACAAGGCCAGCCATTTTGCGCTGTACCCTGCGGCGCAATCGGCTACGGCGTACTGCGAGTTCCGGCAGGGGTTTGATAAAGACGCAAGGGACGAGCGCATGGTGTTCTGCGGGCTGCGGTATATAATCGAGCAGTACGTAGCGCGGCCATGGACCGTAGCGGACGTCTCGATGGCAGAGGCGTTTTTCCGCACGCACAACGCCGGGTTCACCGAGTACCCGTTCCCCAAGGAGCTTTTCCTCCGGTTCATCGCCGAGAACTCTGGGTACTTCCCCGTACGCATCGAGGCGCTGAGCGAGGGCTCGGTGGTGTATCCGCACACGCCGGTGTTCCAGATCACGGCCAGGGCCGAGTACTCGTCGCTAGTGACGTATCTGGAAACGGTGCTGCTGATGGCGTGGTACCCGTCGACGGTGGCGACGCTGTCGAGGCGGTCACGCGCGGTGATCGAGAGGCACTACGAGCAGTCAGTTGACGAGGACGCGTGGTGGACGCTGGAGACGAGGATGCACGACTTTGGGTTCCGCGGCTGCACGTGCGTCGAGCAGTCGATGATCGGCGGCGCCGCGCACCTGCTGAGCTTCGAGGGCACCGACACGCTGAGCGCGGCGTTCCACGCCCAGTACCGGCTCAACGGCGGGCGGCCCGTGGCGACCAGCATCCCGGCCACCGAGCACTCGGTGATGACGGCGTACAGCAGCGAGCGCCAGGCCATGCTCAGCACCATCGAGGCGTACGGCAGCGGCGTGTTTGCGTGCGTCATGGACTCGTACGACTACAGCCGCGCGCTGTCCGAGGTGCTGCCGGTGGTAGCCAGCAAGAAGCTGGAGAAGGGCGGGTACCTGGTTATTCGCCCCGACAGCGGCGACCAGGTGGAGGCTGTGCTGCTGGGGCTGCGTGCGGCTGACAAGGTGTTCGGATCAGTGGTCAACAGCAAGGGGTACAGGGTCATTAAAGGCGCTAGCGTCATCCAGGGCGACGGCGTGACATCGGCATCACTGCGGCACATCCTGGCGGCGGTGCACGATGCCGGGTACTCGGCGCAGAGCGTCGGGTTCGGCATGGGCGGCGGGCTCCTGCAGAAGGTCAACCGCGACACGATGAGCATGGCCGTCAAGCTGTGCTCCATCACGTACGAGGACGGCGAGACCCGCGATATCATGAAGTTCCCCAAGGAGGGGTCCGAGAAGGTGTCGCTGCCCGGGCAGTTCGCCGTGTACGCCGATCCCGAGCAGGGCGGCGCACCCGTGGCGTTCCGTAGCAAGGACGCGCCCTGGGACGGCGCGGAGAACCTGCTGCGCGTCGTGTATGACGGTGGCCCCGTCGACCCCGGCGCTTGGGACGACTTTGCTACGGTGAAGCAGCGCGTCAACGACCAGTGGCGCAGCTTCCCGCCATGCGCCCGTGCGGTCAGCGAATCGCTCCTGGCCTATCAGAAGCAAGTGCATGCTAGCCAGGCACTGAGCGTCAAGGAGGGCACGGCTTTTGGCGCCTAGTCAGAGAATAGTCACAACGTCACTCTTTCTCTTTAATTACTTTAATTTCTATTTTATTTAATTGCATTTCTTTCAAATGTCGGGCTTGCTATCAGGAATGCGAGCCAGCACACAGAGCCCAGCGGTTACTGGCGTATATCGATCGTTCAACGACCCCCGACTATTTGAGCCCACGCCGCTGCGCGACGCCCTCGACGAGGCCCTGACCACATACGTGAGCCCTGACTCGCGGCCGCGCAGGGACGCCCCCGCCCCCAGCGACTTTGCACGGCGCGTGCACGGGTACGAGATCCTCAACCAATACGTCGTGGGCGGGCAGTGGCGCGCACTGGCGCTCGCCGCCGAGGCGTCCATCACGGAGACGCAGGGCGACGACGCCCGCACGCTCCGGTACTGGGTGTACCGGATCCTGGCGCTGACGCAGATGGGCGCCAGCGTGGCAGCGGACCGGGAGCTTGGCCGTCTGGAGCTGGTGGGTTCGCTACGGCGGTGGCCGTTCGAGCTACGCGTGCTCCGCGCGCAGGTACCGGGTCTGGCGCGCGGCGCGTGGCTCACGTGCGTGGACCGGTTGAGCGCCCTTTTGCGCGGGTGCCGAAGAAAGGCGGCCGCAGCAGATGAAGGCGCCTACGGGCAGCGCGTGTTCCGGCTCACGCTGCTACTGCTGCGGTGCGTGGTGGAGCTGCGCGACTCGTCATTGGCGGCGCAGCTGTTGGACCAGCTCCCCGAGGACGCGCTCGTTTTGTCGGCTGCCGCGCGCATGTACCTGCAGCTGGGGGGCATCCCCTCGGCCGAGCGGCTCTTCGTGCGCGTCGAGGGCCTCGTCCCCAAGGACGACCTCCTCACGCTGATGAACCGCGCTCTCTACGCCGTCGCCGCCGGCAAATGGGACACCGCCCGCGACATGTTCGCAAAGCTTGTCGCCGCCCACCCTGACCTCCTCGCCGCCGGCAACAACCTCGCCCTCTGCGACCTCTATTTGGGCCACCCACAGGCCATGCTCAACGGCCTGCAAGTCCTGATGGCTGAGGCTCCGGCTATGGCTGGCACCTCTGAGGAACTCGTGTTTAACTATTGTACGGGCTTGGATCTCCATTACGATGGCGTAAAGTTGAGGGATGCCAAGGCTAAGAAACTCGTCGAGGTCGCTACGTGGGCTGGCGATGGCTTCGATACTGCCTCCTTCAAACTGACGTGATTCTGGGAACACTTTACGGGGCTTTTAAGTCTGTGGACGTTTAATTACATCTAAGCATTATTCGCGAATGTGAAAACCAGAGTCACTCGGGCATTCTTAATGCGTTTCGCTTAGCTTTCTCGATACATGTCTCTCCCGTTCATGTATTCTCAACCTGGTATGATGATAGTTGTATAGTGGATTTCAATATTTATAATAATCGACAGTTTTTGGAATAGGGTGTTGAACTCTTTCGCCATTTTTCCAGAAAAAAAATTGGGGCGCTTGAAGTCTAATTTTTCTATTTGTTCTTTGTTCAAAGAACTTGTCCATGTTGCCTCCTGCTTGGTGTCAGAATAAGCAGCGTCTACTGGCTGTATGTTTGAAGTCTAATTTTCTACCTCTCCTTTGACCAAAGAACATGTCCATGTCGCTTCCCGCTTGGGAGAGAGGGAATAGGATATGTTTATTGGCTATGCACCTTCTCAACGAATTGTGTTGGGGAGGGGGGAGAAGGAAGTGGCATCCTCTGACTTTGAGAAAATATAAAAAGCAGGTTGCTCTGGCCTCACCCTCTCTTTCTCTTTCTTTCTTCTAAATCTCC
Source organism: Coemansia furcata (assembly GCA_027579525.1). Taxonomy (NCBI): domain Eukaryota; kingdom Fungi; phylum Kickxellomycota; class Kickxellomycetes; order Kickxellales; family Kickxellaceae; genus Coemansia; species Coemansia furcata. The sequence continues at coordinate 7,316 of JANBUP010000105.1, read as the reverse complement.
TACATCATCTGAATACTCTTTAAACATCATTCTCCCATCACCTATTTTCAAACATATAATGACAGGCCAAGTTTTTGCTTTTGTCGACAGCCACAGCAAGAACTGGTACCTTCGTATCACACCATTTAATGGTAGTATTGAAGCTATAGCTGAAAAAATTAAGAGAGAAAATGAACCTGAATATGGCAATATTGCATATTTAGTCATGCCCGTTGGTGATGATTTAAAACTAAGCGAGGTATTGCTTGATGTTAACAATGATTATAACATTGACTGTAATATGAACGTTATGTTATATTTTGGATTTGATGATGAATATTATCATCGTTACGATGCCCCACCAGAAAAATATAAAATGTCAACCTTTGATATGATAAGGCATGCTATTAATGAACAATATGATGAATATTACGATTACGATTTCTATAGTATTGGGAAGAAGTCGCGGCTGAAGGTTGTTGACATGGCTGGTAGGTCTGTGAGTGGACTAAATGCTTTTGAATAATAGAGAAATCTCAAATACACTCTTGTTCAAAAAGTCTTTTTCCTTGTCCCCCACACGCGTCTGTCCGGTATCTTGTAACCAGATCTGTGTCTTGTCGTTGAGTGCGTAGCCATGGATCTTTGTCGCATGGTCAACGATCAGCTCCTCATAGCCTGGTTCACGCGTGGCCCAGCCCTAGCGCCCAGAATCTAGTATCGGCTCATATGAGCTATTACAAATATTATTACAAGTTCTGATTTGCTACTTTCTCATGGTGGGAGGTAGGAGATTTAGTCATGGCATTCTGCCTCTCTAACTATAGTCCTCATGACCAGTTGTGACCCTCCCCACATATACTTACACTGTACTCAATATTATATGCTAACAACTCATCGTTATCAAGTGACCTCAATGCAGGCTGAAGAGCAGGCGCCGAGTAGCTGTAAGGTGACAACGGAAGAGCTCTTTGAATCACTGAGGACACGAATGAGACTTGATTTGGAGGTGGTCAAGGCTCATAGGTTCAATGGTTTTTCCTCGCCAGGATATATTATTTGGTTTAATTTTTATTTACAGACAATATAATCATCTTACTCTCTCAAGGCAATGACCTGACTCTAGTTGAGTCCTGCCCCTAACATGTGTTAAGGTGCTAATTGACGAGTTATTGGACAAACTACTATGCATTAACAAGCTCCAAACGAGGTGGTCTTTCCAAACTATTTAAGGTGTTCCTAATGCGCACTCCTACCCTCCTCTGCCCCCAACTGTGATACCCTCAAGGACAGAACATGTCACAAGGGACGCATCCACTCAAGCCTTAGATGCGGCTATATGTGTATGAACTTAGTTGGCTCAATATTAATGTATGCCCATCCGTCTCCCTGCCCACACACTCCTACTACGATCTGACGATATTTGGGATTCACTTAATGAAATATATGTGTTGTGTAGTATATTTCAATATAAACAAATATATAGACATAGGATTAGGGAGTTGAACTTATTTGCAATTGTGCCAACTGCAAAAAAGCTGCAGTAAACTGTCGACCAAGCCACTGTTTGCTGCTTGCTGCTTGCTGCTCCTCACTTTCGGATTAATGCTCCTCCATCTCCCCCACCAACACACCATTTCTGCTCATTTTCAAACAAAAAATTGGGGGAGCTTGAAGTCTAATTCTTCTGCTTCTCCTTTGAGCAAAGAGCTTGTCCATGTGGCTTCCTTCTTGGGGAAAGAATAAGGAGCGCCTATTGGCCGGGTATCATTTAGTTTGACTGCATACTGTGGTGGGGAGGGGGGAATAAAGCGGCATCCTCTGACTGTCAAGCAGGTATAAAAAGCTAGCTGCTCTGGCCTCATTCTTTTCTTCCTGTTTCATACATACCACAACATTCTTCTACTAATCAACATATTTCACTAATCAGATTTTCTAAATACGTAATGAACGGCCAAGTTTACGGATTTACTGACAGTGAACATATATTTTCATATATTGGTAATATGTCGTTTACCGACGTTCCTGAATCTGATGTAAAAGAATGGATAATAGAAAATGGAGAATTTGGAAATCTCGATAAAGGTGAATATAACATATATGATAGAAGTGTTCAGCGTATAGCTAATATAATGAAGGCCAATGAATCTCTTAGTGATGAGACTATGATCTATTGGGTCAATCCTAATGATACTTTGCAAGAGCTGAGCAAGGCTAAGGGAGTGAACTATTTCAACACTGTCATTTTGTACTTTGGATCTATAGAAATGTTTAATCAAAAGATAGATAATTGGGATGGGAAAGGTGAAATGTCTGTTCATCTTCAACTGATCAGATGCATACACTCCAGGGTGGATTTCAACCAGTTAAGCATTGTCCCACTTCTACCAGATGATGAGACATCCAGTGAGAATGAGTGCATGATTATGTAGACACATTGAGTTTTTTCTGTTTAGGATCAACACCTGTATGTTAATACATTACACTCCGCAATTATGAGGAAGCAGAATAGATACTTCGCCTTTCTCTTCTATATAGTATATTGCAACAATCATAGCAGAGCTTTGGTAACTGTTTTCACACTCCACGTTCATAGTTGGAAATAGGTGTCCAAGTAACGTCATTACAGTATTCTTGCATATATGTCACACAACAGGTGGTGTCCCTTCATTGATTTACACCAGAGCTCATGACCTTTTTCCTCAACAATCTGTCGTCAACAAGTGGCACCCACATATAGGACTATTTTACTATTGCAAGCTTTGAAACTGTTTAGCATTTTTTGCAATAGTCATTCAAAGCCATGGCGGCGTGCATATACAAATGTTGATCATCATCAGCAATAGATTTTTCTTATGACAATACATATATTAAACTATTTACTGAGCTACATTCAAGCTACAATTTTTACACTGGTTGGTTGAAAGCAATAATGGCTTTTCAACTGAAGTCGTTAATTAGTATACTCTACTATCAAGTTTGACCTTTTCTTCTTCAACACCCGATTCGAGATAGTCCGTCACATCCTCAGGGTACATGGTCTTCATGTCAATAGAAAGGCAGGATGGATTTGACATTTTCAAATCCACGTGATTGAAGGGTGGGCCAATCAACGGACGGTTGAAAATTTTTCCACTAAGGCTGCAAAGGATGAAAGTCACCCCCTCCTTTCAAGTTCTCATCTTTAGATTTTTATTTCCTCTGCCATTTCATTCAATCGAAAAAGAAAATAATGTACCAGGAGACCTACGACGACGAAGAGTTTGTTGGAAACATTGACGTTGTGGCGGATTCCTACGCCAATGTTGACGAGATCGAGGATGTCGACGTTGATGACGAGGAGCTCCTAATGCAGGCGCAGGCAGGCGTGCAGTCGATTCCCGAGCAGGTGCGGACCTTCCTGGGTTACCTGCACCGCAATCTGCAGAACGGCAATGTGAACGATCTCACGTACAATTACGAGAACCAGTTCCCCAAACTATCGGAAAAGTTCTACGCCAAGGCGTCATGGCCCGAGCCCCAATACGTAGCAGCTTTGGTGAATGACGACGGTCTGTTCCTCATTCTCTACCGGGAGCTGTACTACCGGCACATATACTCGCGGCTGCATCCGTCGTTGGAGGTTAGGTTCCGCTCGTTTGAGAACTACTGCGACCTGTTCAACCACATTCTCAACTCGGACGGACCCACGGACCTCGAGCTGCCCAACCAGTGGTTGTGGGACATTGTGGACGAGTTTATCTACCAGTTCCAGTCGTTCTGCACGCACCGCAGCCGCCTCAACAAGCTGGCCGAGGAGGAGGTCGCCTTGCTGAAGGAGAACTCGCAAGTGTGGAGCACGTACAGCGTGCTCAACGTCCTGTACTCGCTGATACAAAAGTCCAACATCGCCGAGCAGCTCCGCACGCAGCAGCAGGGCGGCGACGTGGCCGAGGTGGCGGGCGAGTTTGGCGTGCGCCCCCTGTACAAGATGCTGGGTTACTTTAGCATTATCGGTCTGGTGCGCGTGCACTGCATGCTGGGCGACTACACGCTGGCGCTGCAGACCTTGGAGGGCGTGGAGCTGGGGAACAGCCGGGCGCTGTACACACGTGTGATGGCGTGCCACGTGTCGGTGTACTACTACGTGGGGTTCGCGTACCTGATGATGGGGCGGTACGCGGACGCGACGCAGGCGTTCGTGCACATTCTGACGTTTGTGACGCGGACGAAGCAGTACCAGCAGCGGCAGCAGGTGGACGCGGCGAACAAGAAGGTAGAGCAGATGTACGCCCTTCTCGCCGTGGCTGTGTCACTGAGTCCCGTGCGTGTGGATGAGAACATCCACGCGCAGCTGCGCGAAAAGTACGGCGACCAGCAGCATAAGATCCAGCGCGGCGGCGAGGAGGCCCTAGACGTCATCTCGGAGCTGTACCTGTTTGCCTGCCCCAAGTTCATCACGCCCAACCCGCCCAACTACGAGCTCCCCGAGGTCGTCGTCGAGCCCCAGGCGTACCAGCTGCGCACCTTCCTGCGCGAGGCGCGGCTCCAGCTTGTTGTCCCCACGCTGCGCTCGTTCTTGAAGCTCTACACTACTATGGGCATTGACCGGCTGTCGAGCTTTTTGGAGATGGAGCCTGCGGAGCTCAAGAACCAGCTCATGGTCTATAAGCAGCGGTGCCGCCAGGTCAAGTGGGACGGCGGATCTGATCTGCTGAGCGGCGAGCTCGTGCCGTCGACGGACCTGGACTTTGCCCTGGAGATGGACATGATCTTTATTGCCGAGAGCCGCGTCGGAAGGAGATACGCTGACTGGTTTATCAGGAACGCTAACAAGGTGCAGGACCTCGTTGTCTCGCTGGAGAACATGCAGAAATCCGTTGTTGCCAACGCCGGCAAGCCACAGACCCCCGATACTGTTGTGGCCTAAAAAGCCAAGAGTTTTTTTATATATCCATTAACTTCAATATTAAACCGTGTGAGTTATATATGCGCACTTGTCGACCAGACGGGTCCAGTCGGTTTTAGCCACGACTATGGACTCGAGCACAGCCGTGGCCAGCTGTCCCACAGCGACTGCCGCCCAGAGACCCACGAGTCCGTAGTCCCTGCTTATGGTCAAGTAATACGCCAGCGGCACTGCGACGACATACAGGGCAATGAATTTGATTCGGACAGCCAGGGACTGGCGACCCTGAGCAGCGAGCAGCTGCGAGGCGACAAAGGCCATGGTCTGCGCGGCGAAAGCCAGGGCGACAACGGGCAGGACCCGGGCAGCCTGCTCCACGGTATGCTCGTCGTTGGTGAATATGTGGATCCACCAGCGCGGAGCCACCAACAGCACGACAAGGGCCAGGGCGGCAATGAGGGCGGCAGCGCAGAGCGCCGTGAATGCGGTGGCACGCGCATGGCGCGGGGCGCGGAGACCGATGAGGTTGCCGGAGCGGTTGAGCGCCGCAACGCCGATGCTGGACGACGTAATGGAGAGCACGCGACTGAGCGCCGAAAGCACCGCCTGCGTGGTGAGCGCAGCGGGGCCCAGGTGCGCGGCGCCCACGGTGACCAACTCGCTGGTGCCCGTCGAGAACAGGGCCAGCACCCAGCAATAGGGAAGCAGGCGGAGCATGGGGCGCCAGGGCGCCTGCGACCCGCGGATACGCTTGACGTCGTGCCGGGCAATAACCGCAAGCGTGGCCACGAGCATGGCCAAATAGCTGAGCCCCGAGGCCATGGCGATGCCACGCACTCCCAGCTGGAAATACGGCGAGAACACCAGCAGATACTGGAACGCCATCGTCGTCAAGGCACCCAGCAGCGTGAGATAGGGCGCCGGGTAGGTGATGCCCTGGGCGTAGAGAACTTGTCTGGCGCATAGCATATTGGCAAATACCAAAAACGGAACAAAGTACCAGCGCAGGTACTCTGCAGCCAGGGCCACTGTTTCAGCGTCATCCAGGAGATACGTGAGCGGTGTTGCGGCGTTCAGCCACAGTGGAGCGAGTGCCAGACCCATGCCCCACTGCAGCTGGAGTGCGCGCACAAAGTACCCGCCGACGAGCTGTGGCCGCGCCGATGTGAACGCCTGGCTGGCACATGTCTCCAGACACCCCAGCACGGCGAATGCTATTGGGTAGCCCGTCAGTATCACCACTATGTGCGCCAAACCAATGGCCGCCAGTTCGCGAGTACCTAGGTGGCCCGAAGACGCTACCTGCGATATGCTGATAACTGCCTGCAACAGGTTGCCTAGCAGCAGGTAGCTCGATGCATGCAGCAGACTGGCAGCTTCGCGTGCTATGAGACTGCCTGTGGATTGGTGCTGCCAGTCATTATCCGTGCTCAGCGTGGCCGAGCTGTCGCCTGCAAGCAGCGGCGCACGTTCCGTGGGAAACAGACCACTGCCTGGCATGGCATGTGCAGGCGGTGGGCGGGCATCGGCCATGGCGCCAAAGCACAAGTCACCGGTACAGAGAAGTATAGAGGCTGTAACCAAGGGCCGGTTGTCAAAGCTGTCTGGAGACGAATAGCAGAAGGAGGCCGAGCGAACGCCGCCTGTGCTTTGCTTGTGGGCTATCTGGAATTCGCCAGCGGCAATTGCGGTGGGTGGCGGGCGAGCAGTGTCGAAAAGATATGAATACGATGAGATAGACGAAGAAGAAGAAGACGAAGAGGGGGAGGGCAGTGCGGAGAACTCGGAGGCAAGAGATGTGGCGCTGGGCGTACGAGCGACAATGCGGCCCTCACAGGCGGTTTGGGGATCTTCCTCCTCGCCATAAGGTTCCACATCGTAGGCGAGGGAGCGGGCAGCCGACGCCTCGAATATGCTGACCAGGGGCGGGTACCGCTCGTACGCCATGCTGCGGCGCCTTGACCGCTGCGCGTCGACCACGGCGCTGGGCCCGTGGGGCAGGGACTTTGTGCTGGCCTGGCTCTGCGGATCAACAGCAGCCGCGTTGGGCAGCAGCGGCGGAACCGAGCCCCTCCTCGGCGACTCGAGCGACAGGTGGCCAGAGCACGACGACTGCAGCACAATCGACTGCCGCCGAGACAGCGAGCGCTGCGGCGACTGCGCCCACGGCGACGCCGGCGACGCTGCCAGCGAGCGAGCCAGAAACTGCGCCGAATACTGCGTTGACGTCCGACGGTCCCCTACTGCGGGCGAGCGCTGCGCCAAGTGGTACGGCGACACGTTGCGCAGCCGCCCCGACTCCAAAAGTAACGGCGGAGGCGGCCCCGCCCGCTGCTGGCCCTGATCGCTGCCGTAGTGCGCCCATGGCGACATTTGCCCGCGCGTCGTGCCCGTCGTCAGCGAACGCTGCATGCGCGGAGGAGGCGCCTGCGGATGGTCAATCAGGTTG
>JANBUP010000104.1:0-15192 GCA_027579525.1 Coemansia furcata | reverse complement strand
GATGAAGAACGGTCTGGAAATGCACAAATGACAGAGCTCACGGTCCTCCGCTTCGTTCTCCTCCTCCCCAGTGGCGGCCAGAGTGTAAATACAATCAGCAAACTGTGAACGAATGCTAGCAATTGTACTGGCAATTGTTTGGGGGTGATAAAGTCTGTTGACACTTTTTGTTTTGCCATGGTTTGAGTGTAATTGACTTTTATCGGCATTGTGTGCTCGGCTGTCATCTACTTGTAGGATGAGAAATCTCGGTTATTCGCTAGTTTCTTTTATATTTAGATATTCGGTAAACACCGTCCGCACAAACAGGTAGCGCCAGCAGCGAGGATCCCCCAAACCTTAATTACGCCATGCGTTTCTCTGCGATAATAAGCCTTTGGTAAGCATAAAAGTATGAAGCGGTAGAAAGTGCACCTTGGTTAAAAAGCAAAACACTCGGACTTTGAAAAGCGAGGCAGTGATAATCGGAGCTGGACAAGAAGCGGCTCAGCCATATCAAAGTGGATTAATGCACTGGCTGCAAGCGGCGCAACAGTGGATCTGGCTTGTGCTGTGGATTGAGCCGTGGCAAGCCAGAAGAGAGGCGTGCTGCCAGAAATTATTAGCTGTGCCTAAAACGGAAAACATTGCAAACCAGCTTGTAGTTCAACCGCTGCTCGCTGCGGTGAAGAAAAGTACACAGTACGTCCAAGAACGAAAGAAAACAACAAGCAGGCAACATCTTTCCCACTTTAGGGAAACGGCCTTTCTCCCCGCATACACAACTTATAACGCCTCACCCCGGTATCCTGCCTTTCTCTCACCCCGCCTTCCGCCTTTTTCTGCGACCCCAGGCGCCCCAATGCCTAACACAGCCTGTTCATTCCTTTTCAGGAATACAATACACATTGCTCACGCATTCAAAAGGCGTTACTGACCATATCCATATAAAGCCGACAGAGCTGCATCTTCCTCGTATAATAGCACGGATTCTTTGCTTCCCCCGCTATTATCCTTTCGAGCTAAGCCTAAAAGCATACATGGCGTTATTGTGCTTGACATATATGGAAGTTCAAATCAGAAAAGGAGGCGAAGCCTGCTTTGGAACCGCATCTTTTGTCCCAAGCACAACCCGAACTAGCTCTACGAGAGTGGTAGTGAACGTCGTTTAGCCACATTTTTCAACGTCGTCGATGAAGCTACCAAATAAGCAAGCTCTTGTAAATGGTAATAGCAACAGTAGGTTTTATATTTATTAGCGAGCCGTGGCATTGACAAAGTTGAAATCAAATAGCTGGATGAAGACAAATGAAAAGTAAAAGCGTTGGAGTCAGTATGCGTTTGCTGCGTCGTAATACTGGTTTCTCGAGCAAGAGTGGAGCACAGAGGCACATCACTTTGGACGGTGCTGATGTACTCAGTACAGGGGGTCTACTGTTCTTGAGCGTCGAGAACATCCGTACTCTGATTATTTGTGGCAGTGCTGACCGGCATCGCATTGTGAGCAGTCGCAGTTGCAGCCGTTGCCGTCCATGGTTATTTCGAAAATATGTATGGTTGGTTGGTTCAAGAGGTTTGGTGAATGTATACTGAAGTAGTGAGTCGATATGCTTTGGTAAAGAGTATTCAAGGGCAAGTAACGGCGAAACCTGTCCCTGTTTTATACCCTCTGGATTTTGTCGCATGATCTACCCTTCAACATAGGTAGCAACTATGTACGACATTGTATTGGCTAGATGCGTACGCGCGCGGTGTTTTGAGCAACTCATACACGAAACAAAGCGAGCTACAATAAGGGGCACATACATTTAATGGAGAAAGTGACAGGACGTGCAGAATGAAGTCACACGTTCAAAATAGAACAAGTCTGCTGTGTACGTCTTGCTTTTATTGAGTTTAGCTGCAAGTAGGCAAATGACCCACAGCCACCAAACTACACGCTCAAATATCTCGAGCATGACAAAAAGAAAAGTAGACAAATACCCACCGGCGCATATTTTGCTCAGTGTATGTGACGCCATTGTTGTAGTGCGTGTCTAAAGGTACCCCTGGGTGCTATATTTGCGGTATAAATGAATTCTGACTCGGAGGTTCGCATAGACTGTGCATGGCGAGACAAGCACTGTCATTTTGCGCCAATGGTAGAGCAAGAGAGGTTCGGAATCAATTGCTAACCTCATTCTCTCGCACAATACCCAACCGCCATTACTGGTGCGCGAGCGAGCGGGAGAGTGCAAGAGAAAGAGGTCATACAGGGGGCGCCCTCATTCATTAATGCGCCCAACACACATATACACATACTCTCGCTCCCATGCTCCACTTTCGCCTTGTATGTTGATTCCGACGGAGTTGACGAGGCTCATGAATGGAGGGCGTACCGCCTTTCTTTTGCCATCATTGTGCCAGGCTCGGCATAAGGATAGAGCCGCCGGGACTCGCCACCCCAAATTTACCTGCGTTATTGTTGCAAGCGGATCGACTCGGTTCAGCTCGCTGCATGATTGTTTTTTGAAAAATGCCACGGCTCATCAAACAAAGGAAGCAACGCGCCACCTCTAATTTTTCTGGTACCTTTACGCGTGTATCATCACTTTTTGTTCTTTGCAAAACTGCTCTCATCGTTCAATCTTTTGGTTTCTTTTTGTATCCGTCAATCTTTTGACACACAGCAAAATGGCCTCGTCAGACATGGAACACGATGTCACTGAGAAATTCGAAAACACCAAGCTCAATTCGGCCGACGAGGAGGACGAGGAAGAGGATGACTCTGACACCTTCACCGTGGAAAAGATCGTTGGTCACCGCAAAGAGGACGGCGGTACATTGTATCATATAAAGTGGGCAGATTATCCGGATTCTGAAAACACGTGGGAGACCGAAGAGAACATCATTGACAAGGATATGTTGGCCAAATACTGGGACGACAAAAAGGCAGAGAGGGCGGCTCGGGAGAGTGCCAGAAAGGCTGCTTCGAAAGCGTTGGTAAAGCCCGAAGCCCGCTCTCAATCGCCCGCCGTATCGACGGCCAGCAAGCGCAGACGTATTAGCACCGCAGCTGCGAACAAGGCAGACTCAGAGACCAGCGACATCGATATTCCTGGCCCCGAGGTTGAAAGCTGGGAGTCGGATATAAAGGAGATTCAGACCGTTGACCGTAGTGAGAAGAATAAGCTCATCGTATTTATCATGTGGAAGAGCGGAAAGGTAACGACGCACCCTATTGAGCTGGCCCGTCAAAAGTGCCCTCAGGCCATGCTCACGTTCTATGAGGAGCGCCTGCGATTCAGATCCAAGTAGCTTAGTGCTCAATGTTTCTTCCTATTCCTCCATTATAGCTAATATAAAGCAATCCTTTTCTTGTTTACATTGGAGCCGAGACAGGGGCCACAATGGTCGCAGGGAGTTACTGGAGCTGAACCCAGATCATTGCTCTAACCCGCATTCTATACACATGCGCACGCCCATTGGCTAGACATCAATGGTTTGGATAAAAATCCACTAGTGATATGCACGTGATATTAGCCGACAATGATTGGCTTGGCTAACAACACGTGGTTCGATTTTTGCGCTTTGCGATTCACGTGTTTGTCTGTGCTCCTCCTTCCTCTGTTCCTCACACCTTCTCCCATTTTCACTATTGTTTTTCTCGTACTTTCTCCCTATTTGAACTTTTTTTTTTCGTTATTGCGCTACAGTTGGACTAAACGACTACGAGGCTTTGGCTCTGCAACTATTTGCGACATAGAAAGATAACAAATGAGCGACTCATCACCGAATTCAAGCAGCGTCTTGCTTACCATCGACGAGAAGGGCTCACCCACACGCGGGTCTCAATATACAAGCATAGCACCGAAGGCCAACGCTGTACCGCATTCAGGGTTTGCACTATCACCTATTGCACCCGCAGTCGAGAGCCGCGCAGACGGCACACCCATGCTTGGTGGCTCACCATCTGCCTCTAGCGACCGCGGCGCGAGCAGTGGCGGTGGAGGTGGCAATGGCGAGGGCTCTAGCGCTGCTGCAAGCAAGCGCAAGGTTATGGAGGGTACAACAGAGGCAGGCAAGCGCAAGACAGCAGCTGAGGGTGCTCCAGAGGCGGGTAGCGAAGAGTGGCTCAGGTTGCGCCGGCTAGCACACAAGGAGGTGGAGCAGCGGCGGCGCGACGTCATTAACACCGGGATCGATCGCTTGGCCGAGCTCGTGCCCGGCGCTGAGAGGCATCGCGGAAGGATCGTAAACCAAGCCGTCGACTACATTCATCGACTCAAGGAGACTGAGGCTCAAAACATTGAGAAATGGACTATTGAAAAGCTACTTGCTGACCAGGTTATCTCAGGACTAACGAACCAACTGGAGCAGATGAAGAAGGAGAACAAGCGACTCAAGCGCAAGCTCAAGGCCGTTACTGGCGGTGCCCAGCCGGCTGATAGCCCAGATGACGAGGACGACGACGAGGACACCATGGACCAAGACGAAGAGCAAGATGAGTCCAATATCGTATCCAGCGAATCGCCAATTGTAGACGAGCTGATGGCATCCGAGGCCGCCGCCGCTGCGGCCACTGTAGCCGGCATACCCGAGACCGATGACAACACTGCATCTGCAGATACTTCAAAGGCCAAGTCAAAGCCTGGCAAGAGGAGAAAGAAGTAAACTGCGCTTCCTTTGCACTTTCAACTTTCGGTTTTCACTATCAATCTATTCCATCATTTTACACGTTTTTACTCTCCGCTCTGTTGTGTTTATTGGTCTGAACTCCAGTAATCTTAGCCGAGACAGAGGGAATATAAAGTTGTAAGTTGTCTAGAAGAGACCCTCCTCTACCATGCGCTGTCTCATCAAGACGCCCATCTGAGCGGGGCTCTGCGACACCAGGACGTTGGCCTTCTCCAGAGCCTTGATCTTGTCTTGCGCCGTGCCCTTACCGCCAGCAATAATGGCACCAGCATGGCCCATGCGACGGCCTGGAGGCGCGGTCAAGCCGGCAATAAACGACACAACAGGCTTGGGGTTCTCGCGCGACAAGTTGTGCTGGATCAGGAACTCGGCAGCTTCCTCCTCAGCCGACCCACCAATCTCGCCAATCATGACGATACCCTCGGTAGCATCGTCGGCCAGGAAGACCCGGAGGCAATCAATAAAGTTGGTGCCGTTGAAGGGGTCGCCGCCAATGCCAATGCACAGTGTCTGGCCAAGTCCCGCCTGGGTCGTCTGGTTGACTGCCTCGTAGGTCAAGGTTCCCGAGCGCGAGACAATTCCGATCTTGCCACGCTTGTGGATGTGACCAGGCATGATGCCGATCTTGCAAGCATCGGGGGAAATAATGCCAGGGCAGTTGGGTCCCACCAAGCGCGACTTGGACTGTGTGTTGAGGGCCTGGACGACCTTGACCATATCCTGCTGCGGAATACCCTCGGTAATTGCGACAATGAGTCCGATCTCGTTCTCAATCGCCTCTAGAATCGCCTCGGCAGCAAAGGGAGGGGGCACGTAGATGGCCGTGGCATCTGGGTTGGCCTGCTTCACGGCGTCTGCCACAGAGCCAAACACGGGCTTGTCGAGGTGTGTCTGACCAGCCTTCTTGGGAGATACACCACCAATGACGTTGGTGCCGTAGGCAATGGCTTGCGAGGCGTGGAAAGTACCCTACACCAGTCGTCACAACAAAGATATTAGCAAGGCTTATTCTTGACACATTCGTACAAGCCAATAAGGATAATACGTACCTGCTTTCCGGTAAAGCCCTGGATAAGAACACGAGTGTCCTTGTTGATCCTCAAGTTGCCAACAGTGTCCTCATACGAGCGACGAGCGGTCGATGTAGCAAAGCCGCGGCGCGAAGCTAAGGATAGAGATAAAAAACATTTTTTAACTTGAGTACACTGATTGCGCAAGTCGGAATTGAGAACGTTTGCAAGATGAAGAGGTGAAATCGACGAATTAACGTACCCAGGCGAAGAGTGCGAGCAGCAGACGAGCCAAGCATGGTAGCAAGATTTGTAAAAATAAAATGGTAGAACCAAAATGAAGTGGTAAGAGAAAAGAAGCAGGATAGGGACTTGCGGGCGCTAGCCTTTTCTCTCTTTTCTTGCCTCTTAAAAATTTCCGACTAAGGATCAACCAAGCCCAACGGAGGACTATGCTCCCTCCCACGTTTATCCGTGCTTGGCGTGGGCTGGTCTGGCCCGGTAATTGCCAAATAGATAGCGAAAGACGAACGTTTTAAAAAAAATGCGACTGAAGAAAACATTTAAAAATATACGACAGATAGAGCCTTACTCGCCGCCATGTTCGGACTTTGGCGGGATGCCGCTAGCCATGTCATGGATCTGTTGCTGCTGAAGCTGAGGCGATACGTGTGAACTGGGTAAACGCGGGGCGCTATACTGACCAGGCATAGGCTGGGGCGCGCCCTGTTGTGCCACAGGCATGCTTGTCTGGCGCTGAAGCCACTGCAATTGCTCGCGCTCAATTTGCTGGTAGTACGCCTGGCGCTGCTCGGGTGTCGGTCCGGCCGCCTGTGGGAACCCAGCCGCCTCAGCCAAGTGCTGAGCGTAGTACTGATGAAAGGTAGGATCGGAGTACAGCGATGAGGCTGACTGGGGCTGGGCCTGCTGGGCCTGCTGCGACTGTTGTGACTGTTGCACTTGCACTTGCGCTTGGGCCTGAGCCTGGGCTTGCTGCAAAGCCTGGTGTTGGGCTTGTGCCTGTGCTTGGGCCTGTGCTTGGGCCTGTTGTTGCTGTTGCTGGGCTGCTGCTGCTGCTGCTGCCGTCTGTTCCGCCTGCTGCTGTAGCTGCAGAGTCGGTGTTTGTTGAGACTGCGGTTGCTGTTGCACCTGCTGAGGAGGAGGAGGGGGCTGCGACGTTCCGGCAGCTGGTGCCACGTCATCCTTGGCAGTGGCGGGTTTCTTGGCAAACTCCTCTCTCGGCACAACGTCGATCAAAAAGTCAAACATCTCGCTACGCTGGGCAGCACACGATACGTCCTGGCGCTGTAAAGTCCGACGCTTATTCTCCTCGGCGTTCATCCACGCACGCTGTGTAATCTCGGTAATAAAAACCTCACAGGCCTTGGAGAACAGAATTGGCGCCTCGGCACTAATCATTTGTACTTTGACATCGGGATCGGACTTCATTACCTTCTTGATACGCGCAAGTGGCAACAGGTGTAATTTAAAATCTGGTATGTTGTCTTCGACGCTGGCCATGTGTGCCTTCCAGAACGTGTGCTGAAACTGGGTCAGTGACTCGGGAGAGTTGATCATCGCGCTGCTAAAGTTAGTCGGAATCGTCGTTGGGCCAGGGTACATTGGTGCTGGCGGCCTCTGTTGGAGATCTTGCTGTTGAGCGGCGGCGGCTGCGGCTGCCACTGCACTGGCTAGCGATTGCGTGTGGTAGTCTGACTCGGACATGTTGAATTTTCCTAGTGCCGCGGCATCGTGTAGCACCTGCTGACTGAGTGCTTCGTCGCTGCTTTGGTGACCGTCTGCTCCCTGTAGACCTTGCATTTCAAAATAAAAAAGATTGTTGCGTAATAGTCAAAAAATATAAAAATGATAAAGCAAATTCGCGAAAAGGACGAGGGGGACTGTCGACTTTCTGCTCTCCGCCTAGGCCTCCAAATGGCGATTGTCGTTGATTTGCTCAACCTTGATCATACTGAGGGCACAGGTGGGATCATCCTACTCAGTGGTTTTGTTTGGCGTGTCCTGGCTTTGCTTTGCTTTACAAGCAACAACAACTTCATAACTTTATAGCACATACTCAATGGTTCTAACGACTAGACGGGCCGCTGCGCCCACTGCACAAACCCAGCTCACTATCAGGATCAATGCCGTCAAGCGCCTAGTCAAAGAGCGCGAGGGCTATGTGGAGGAGATAGCCAAACAGCGAGTGCGCGTTGAGGACTACCGTCTGCGGGCTGTCAACGAGACCGACGCCAACAGGCGCAAAACGTATGATGCTGATTTGCGCAAGCAAAAAGAAGTGCTCGAAGAAAATGTGCTCATGGTTCCACATATGGAGGGTAATATCAAAAAAGCCATGGTTACCCTGGAGCACTTGGTTGTCGACATGCAAAACAATTTCGAGAACGCCGAGGCGTTAGCTAGCGCGAAAGAGGCGATTGCTGCCGCCAATGCGGCTATATCGGTTGAAGCAAAGCCAGTGTAAAGTGATAGCGAGAGCGTGAGATCATGACCGCCCACACAAACTTCATGTGTGTGTGTGTGTACTCAAAGTCGCCCTCCTCTTGTCCACTTGTTTTATTTTTTTCTCAATATAAATTGGTTTTCTCAATTTGTTCCATTTATTCACCAGTCTAGTATGGACGCCTCCCCAGAGCCAGGCGACGATATTGTGTTGCCGATATCCGATAGAGTAGTACCTGTTGCTGGCGGTGTCTCTACCGTGCCCGGGCGCCTACGCAACAGTGTGTCTCTAGACGAAATGGTGAACAGCGAGCTTGGAGGAAACGTCAGCGATTCTAGCGCGACAGAGACAGCTACCGCTGGTCGAGTTAGTCGACGTGAGGGCATTGGCGCTCGAGGTGCGGCACGGCACCACAGTGTTCACCGAGCGCAGCACTCAGAAGTACCTGCTGCCGCTCTTCCAACCCTTGTTGTAGGCGATGGGACTCGCAGCCAACCATTGGTGGATAGACCAAGCGTCAGTCGGTTCATGGTGTCAGCTGGCGACTCGCATAGTAGTAACGGCGGCAACGGGCTAGAGCCTCAGTCAAAGCTTGATAGTAACGAGTACCATGAGCGCGCCGAGTGGCAACAGATGCTGACGGCTGCATTAACTGGCCAGGTGGTGGATAGCGAGAAAAAGCGACTCAACTCGCAAGCTGACAGCTCCCTGTTCAACTTGACTGATAGCGAGTATGCTGAGCACTTGAGTGACCTCTTGCAGAGTCGGGATTTCAGTCAGCAGTTCAGGAATATCCACACCGAGCTCTGGCTAGAGTGCCGCGCGGTTATTCGCGGTCGTACGCCTCTGCAAGAGAAGCAGACGTTGGAGTCGTTGCGCGCATTGCATACCGATACGACCCTACGAGCGGTGATGGATTTTAGCGCTGACCGAGTGGTTACAACGGCGGCTGCCTCGAATTTTGCTACAAATAGTGACGGCGACGCGTCTACAGCAGAGTTTAGCACGCAATGCTTGATTCAATTGCAAAGGCTGTTGCGTAGGGTCGACATAGTTGAGGGCCTTTATCCCACTTTGCGTGCACTGGCTGAAGCGAAGCCCATTTACGCGTCTCAGCCCTTTCAGGATAAGTTGGCGGCCATTATCTCGTGGACCAACATATCAGTCAGGCTCGGAATCTTGCACAAGATGATCCAGCGGTGGACTGGTAGTCGCGAGCTCAGCCTCCATTCCACTGCTAGCCTGGGTCTATATGCGAGTACCACAGCTGGTATTACCAAGGGCGCTGGTAGCAGTGGCGGTGAGCAAGGCGCTACCGCAGATACTACGCATTCTGTACGTAGCTTGCATTCGAAGGGATACCAGCACACGCCGTTTGTTGAGCGGCTGTTGAAGGAGAGCGGAATGAGGATGATCTTTGAACAAAACATCCTCACGGAGCTCGAAAAGGTCGTGCAGTCGGCTCGCCGCGATCTTATCGAAAATTCAGTGCTTCTCGCTGAGATGGGACTTCCGGTCATTAACGGACATATGCAAGAGCTATTGCGATTCCCGCCTCGTTTGCTGCAGACCTGTTTGCTGATCCGTTTGCAGAGTGCCGAGAACCTCAATAATCCGACGATGGTGCAAGTTGACCAATTGCTGGACGATATCCGCGACTCGCTTTCGGTTGCGTGTCGCGTCAAGCGCTCGTTCAATTCGCTAACTGGGCCCACTAACAGCTGGGACCCCGGCGTGCAGCTTGATCCGGAGTACGATCGAACTCTGCGCAGCTGCTTGCAGACGTACTTTCGCCTGCTTCATCGCAAACTCAATATTAGCAGCGCGGTGGTCGGCACCAAGGTGTTTGAAATTCTAGAGAACCAGTGGCCCTTTTTGCTAGAGGTGGTTAGGGACATTGAGGGCGGACAGCATGAACTGGCTTTGCGGTATTGTCAGCAAGCCCGCTTTCTAGTGCAGATGTGGACTCGCATATTGGCACGCTTGCTCAAGGGCCCGCCCTCGTACGACTCAATGAACTCGCGAGAGTTTAGTAAATGGTTTAGCAATGCGCTACAGGCTATTCGATCGCCGATATTGCGCGGCCAGCGGCTGATGCGCACTATCCAGAACGCCGTGGCCAATTCGACTGACTACGAATTTGACGATCCGTTTCCGCTACTAGCGCTGCTGGTCGACTCCAAGCACGTGCTGGTGTACACGTCGGGCGAGTGGGAGTCTCGCGGCGTATACATCGTTGGTAGTCAGGCGCTGCAGCAAAAGCCCCATCTTGCTCGCGAACTACTCGCCTCGTGTATTATTGACGACGTGTTGGCTAAAGACCAGTATCGAGACTGCTATCTGCTGGCGATTCGTACTGATGCCGAATTTAATTGGACGGGAACCTCTGTTCTGCCTCAGGGTGGAGCGATTCGGTACCAGGATTTAGAGCTGAGTCCTGGGCAGATGCGTTTGATCTCACCGGGCGTTGGTAGATTGGAGGGCCATCGCAAGTGGCTGGAGCGGATCAATATCGCTACAGAGTTGCAGGGATGGGAGACCACGACAGCTGTTACGGATGCGATTATTGAGGACTGGTTAAAGTCTCGCTCAGCGCGCCACGACAACAGTAACAGTGGTGATGTCGATGACACGCATGGCAAGCGAGGGCGTCCGAGTAGCACTAGTGGTGTGGGTGACTTGCGGCATGTGCCATCTTTTGCTGCTGGGGACAACTGCGGGGAGCGTGCACATAGCGACGCCAGCGTGATGTGCCGCGGGCCTCGAGCGGTAAGCAACCATAGCACCGATGACGATGATATGGACGAATTTGACGAAACCAAGAGCGACTATGCGGCATTGCGGCCTAGCCTCGAGCCTTACGACAGGCGACTCGCGCGAATCAACACGCCAGGCCACAGCCCCGGCGCCATGCGTGAAGACGGCCTGGGAGGTGCTGGTGGTGGAAAAGAAAAGCCACATGCAGCAGCGCGAGTGCGTGAGCTGATCCGAGCACACAATCCGTTGGTGCAGCGCGAGTGGTCGCTACTCAAGTACAGCATCATGCGCATGTTGGACGCGCTGACTCAAGTGCCTGATATGCTGCGTATGCTACATTTGGACTTTCACGAGCGCCGGGTCCACGAGGGCCGCGGGTACGGAGCGGCACCACCCTTGCTACAAGCAGACGACATGGGCGGGCGCCAGATGGACCAGTCGGTGCTAGACCCTACCTGCCGTGGCGAGAGCTGCGACTTGTTGGAGCAAGTGCAAGAGTCCTTTTCATTCGTGTCCAACACCGCAGCGCGCACATCGCGGCTTTTGGATCTCAAGGCCGAGCGATACGTGCGTTTGGCGCTGCTGCACATGTGCGTGGGGTGGTGCGGGTTTATCACCGAGGACTGCATGGCCAACGAGAAGCGCACATTCAGCTGGGCCGTCCAGGCGCTAGAGTATACAATGCGGGCGAGCAAGCATAACACGGTGAAAGTACTGCCTCCCGAGGAGTGGCAAGTATTGAAGTCGCAAGTCGCGGGCTGCTTGACGCTGATGATCAGCCACTTTGACATCCTGGGTGCGCGCAATGAAGAGTCATTGAATAATGAGATTCAAAAGGAACGCGACCAGGCGCTACGACACATGGATGATCCTAACGCGCTGTTGTCGCTGGATGGCATCGGCGCCAACTATCGCACGCAGCAGATGCAGAAGCAGCGCGTACAGCATTCGCAGCAAGTGGACGATTACCGCGATCGCTACTTGCACGATAGCAACCGTATTGGCCGCGTGTTGGAGGTAACTGCACGTCCTGAGGACCAGACGATGAGGCTACTTGTGGCGTCGCCTAGCAACATCAACATTCGCTGGCAAATCGGCCGCAACATTGGCGGCGGCGCCTTTGGCTCCGTGTATATTGGCTACAACTTGGATACTGGCGAGATGATGGCAGTCAAGGAGATTCGGTTCCCGAGCCGCCCGCTTGAGCGCGCGCCAGCAGGACTGGGCCAGGGCATGCGTGCTGGTGGCGAGGTTGGGCGCGACCATCCGGGGCACAAGATCGCGCGGGAGATGGAAGTCATGTCCAGGCTGCAGCACCCCAACATTGTCACGTACTACGGCATTGAAGTGCAGCGCGAGAAGGTGTACTTGTTTATGGAGTTGTGTACAAAGGGGAGTTTGGCGCAAGTCATTCGTGATCAGGGCCGTATTGACGAGGACGCTGCCAAGGTATTTGTCGTCCAGATGCTGCGAGGTATCAAGTACCTCCACGATTCGGGTATTTGTCATCGCGATATCAAGTGCGACAACACGCTGCTGGACGAGTCGATGAATATCAAACTCGTTGATTTTGGCGCCGCCAAGGTCCTTAACCGCCAGTCGCTGGCTGCTACGCGTCGAACCCGCATGGAAGGCGATAATGGCGTCTCGCTGACTGGCACGCCCATGTACATGGCGCCTGAGGTCATTCAAGGCGGGAGCACCACGAGTGGCGTTGGCGGTGGCGATGGATCTGCGGCTGGCGCAACTCGGCCGGGCAAGCTAGGCGCGCAGGATATCTGGTCGCTCGGTTGCTGTATTGTCGAGATGATCACGGGAAAACCGCCTTGGGCGCACCTGGACAATGAGTGGGCTATCATGTACCAGGTAGTTCAGGGAAACCCACGCCTGCCTGATCCTGCCGATATTAGCCCCGATGGCATGTACTTTATCAAGCGCTGCTTTGCCCGTCACCCAGCAGACCGCCCGCAAGCCGAGGAGTTGTTGAAGGACCGATGGCTCGCTAGCACTGTGCGGAATATGGAGCGCCTGGAGGCACGCGGCCAGACTGCTGGGAGACTTGCTGCTGCGGGGAATGCCGAGTATATGATGCACTTGGACTTTATCTCGTCCGACCAAGCTAACGATGAGGAGGGAGATAGTGAGGTTGGCGAGTCTGCGACTACTCAATCCGTTGGGCACCACGAGAGGCAGCGGCAGCACCGGCATATGCACTCGATCAGCTCTGTTGGATCTGTGGGTTCAGCAAGCGGCGACAATAATCCAGCGAATCGGTCTCGTGCAACGAGCATCAATCGAAAGCATGCGCCCGGCGATCTAAGGTTTATCACTTCGGCTACTGGTGGGCCGAGCGGCGAGGCCATGCTGTCTATGATGGAGCGGGAAAAGGTGACCAGTGCTGGTGCTATTGATGGCACGGCGCCAAGTACCAGTGATCGCAGTCCAGGTAACCAGCTTGGCGTGAATTTCCTGCAAGGCAATACTGGAGCTGGTCAGTCCATGTCGCCGCCAGTGGGCCATACTCCGGGAAGCCCCAACTCGGCTACTTCGATGCATGCTGCATGGCCGTTTAACAAGGACGCGGCTGTATCTTCTTCTCGCACTGGCCGAACGCATGCAACTTTCAATAGCATTGGTGGTGCGGATGCTTCTGGCGTCGCGGGGATGGCATTGGCGACGCCAGAACCCTTGAGCTCGACTGGCGAGGATTTGGTGGCTATTTATTCGAGCCCCTCGCTCATCTACCAAGTGCTCAATAGCAATGTTACTGCTGGCAGTCCGGCCCGCTCAACGAGCGGAGCGGGGTCAGTGTCAACTCCCTTGGGCCCGCTTCCGTCGTCGCTGTTAGCGGGACCTCAGCAGCAATCTGCGGGGGTAATGGAGTCGCCCATGGAATCAGCTGCTTCTAGCAGCGTTTCACAATTCGATGTTGGAGCGAGTAACCATGTCGGGCCAACGAGTCCTGGCGAGTCTAACAATATACTTGGCACTAGTGGCGACGAGCAACACGGGTCTGTGGGGCAGCTCTCCAACGACGAGATCCAGGACTTGTCCGACACCACGCGCATGGCCGTCGCGGCTATGTTGAGCATGCCACTGGAGGGCGCTGACGTGGCTGGTGTGTCGGGCTGGCTTGGTGAGGGGTATACGCCAATGGAGATACTTGACGTTGACGAAATCAAGGAGACGTTGGCTACCACCAGTCATATTGTTGTGAGAGAGCGCGAGCAACAGTTGAGGCAGCGACAGGAGATGCGATACTTACTGCATCGCCAGCAGCTTCAGAATACTCAGTCAAGACAGGGACTACTGGATGGTAGTGACGTAATGGCGGTGCCAAGCTCCTTATCCGCGGCGAGCGATTCGCGGTTAACGTTTGATTCGGGAAGCTTGCGGTCTACGTTCGCTGCAGTGGGACCGCAATCGGATACTGGTGCCACTATGGCGGCCCGCTACTCTGAGCTTGAAGACGGAGGAGAGCAAAGAAGCGAACCGCCGGCGCTCTATCCACTTCCCTCGGACGAGGAAAACTAGCACAGGCCCATAAAAACACTTTAATAAATTCAACGCATTGATGGCAATATTAAGAAATTAATATATGGGGTAATATTTTTGATACTACACGCAAAAAGCTACGAGGACTTTTCAATGTGGAGGCTTGTATCCGCGATGGGGCTACTTTGTAACCCTGATGAGTGTGAGCGCCTTCCAGTCCTCAATGATATGCTATTTGCTGAGATAAATGTTTATTATCATAGACAGTCGGACAATTTGAGTTTGGCCTTGATCACCTATATAATGTGCCAAAATTATGTAACGACACAACATTGGTAGTACTTTCCCAGGTCATTCGGTAGAAGAAATCGCTGTTTAGAATCATGTTAGGACATTAGCTACAGACATTAATATACAAAACGAATAATTATATACAATAGGATATCGTCACAACTACATCCGTGGGGTTAGCGCCCCCGAAACCGTTAGAATGCTTTGTGTTGACAGGCCATAGTCCCTTTCCAGTTACTTGGCTCCAACGCTGTGACTTCAGCCACTGGTCGACATATGTCACAACTCTGCATAGTAGTACCTTTACCTTTTCGCATTCTTACGCTATACAAATATCGCGTCCTCCAGCACATCATCTACATCACTCAGCAACGATTCACACACTACTTGTCTTTACATCTTCACACACATGTCGAACTCTTGCGATCTAGGTTTCATTCTGCAGGAGTCATAATAACACAGCGCGCCCCTTGTTATTAAGGGCACAATGGCGTGCTTGGTGCAGATTATGCACCCCAA
>JANBUP010000103.1:0-15211 GCA_027579525.1 Coemansia furcata | reverse complement strand
GAAACACCCCGGTTTACATGGCTCAGCAGCGCAATGTTCTTGTAGGTAAAGTCTTCAAACGCGCGCTCCGCATATTCGTCTCGCACCTCGCTCTCATCGTCGCCATCATCATGGTCCCCGCCCGCATTGCTACTGGCCGCGGAGCCACAGTCATTAGCTCTTGGGATAGAGGCCGAATCAGTCGCAGCGCATTGCAGCCGTTCATCAGTTGAGCTTGATCGCACGAGCGGAGCTATGTGATCGGATTCAGAGCAGTAGTCGGGACTGTGACTTGGTCGTCTGGTCTTTGTGTTGGTCCCGCCTTTCTTCAATGCAGCCAGCACAATGGTTGCCGATGCACAGCGGGAGTGGGACTTGCTAGTGGGACCAGAGTGGCTCATTGCTTCCAGCACGCCGCCGGAAAACTGGCTGGGCGATCGGCTGACGGCACGCTTTACGTGACTTATTGGCAACGGTGGTAGCATTGCTACCGCAGACAAGGGTCTAGGTGTGGGCATGTCCTCTGGGTGCATTGACAGCCTAGGCCCGGTTGGAATCTGTAGACTGGGCAGCGCATCTGGTTCCGTTTCGTGCTTGCTTATAGAGCTGATGCTATCATGTTCGCCAACTAGATCCATATCGCCTGCATCGTCAAGTCCACCGGTAGACTGCATCGATATTGAGGCAGCGTAGTTACCCTGCGGCTCTTCAAGGTCCTGCTCGTTGCGATCTGCCTCATTACCTATGCCATCGTTTGTGAACGAATACTTGTCGCTGCTCGATACAGTAGCAACAGACTCAGCCACTTGTGATGGCATGAAATCGTCTTGCGTGGCGCACTCTTCAGAACTCGGCTCATGCCCAACACAGACATACTCGCTATCATCACTCAATTCGCCAAAAAGCCTCTTGAGCTGCCCGGCACCAGACAAGGGTATGTCTGAGCCGCCGTTGGCAACCGAAGCAGCTCTAGAGGCAGCTCGCTCTCGTCTTGATCCTCTCTGTGAGCCCTGCGGCGTGTCTAATTGAGCGTCCAGCTGCGAGTCGGACAGAGTACCTTGATGGAGTCCATCCTCGGGCTCCAGGAGTGTGCTGTTTTCGGTCTTCCTTGATGACGGTGGCAGCGGCGGGGGCAGCGGCCTGCGCGCCGCCTCGATCTGTAAAAACGTCGCGTTAGATAGCCGCTGAATCTCAGTTCGCTGGCACGACTCGAAATAGCTCGTGTCGACTTCATCGTCGGGTTGAGGCACTAGCGGTGGCTCCATCTGGCGAATGCAATCCAGGTCCCAACCCTCGTACAGTCGCGCAGCCTTGATATCCTTCCAGTGTGCGCGCGTGGCTGGATCGGGTCGCAGGAGGGCGTTGATCAGTTCAATGGCAGTCTCGCTGACATATCCCTCCTCCTCAGGCCAATCGATTGCATGGTTCAGGATGTTGCGGAAGATTGCCTCTGGCGACTCGTCAGTGAAGGGCGGGTAGCCGCACATAAACTCAAACAAGCACACGCCGAGCGCCCACCAGTCGACAGGAAATCCATTGCTCGCGCCTACTTGTAATTCTGGTGCCAGATAGTCGGGTGTGCCTAGGCAGCGCCGCGAGCTTTTCCGAGCATGGGCGCGCTTCGACAGCGGTAGAGCCTTGGTTGTAAGCGCACTACTTGCCGCCAGCGCAGCGGCCGGCGAATCAGGTCCAAGCTGCGCAAGAGGAGCTCTCCAGTACTCGTCGGCCTTGTCCGGCATTCTCTCAATGTCTTCAAAGTCACCGGCTTGATTCGGGTCAGATCCGTCGAGCAAGGGCTTGGCATCGGCATTGCCGCGCACGGCAACTTGGCTGAGGCCAAAGTCCGTCAACTTGATGTGGCCATCGCTGGCTAGCATAACATTGTCTGGCTTGATGTCGCGATGGACGATCGAGTTGCGGTGCAAGTAGTCAATAGCGCAGCCGATCTCTGCAATATAGAACTTTGCTGCGTCGTCCTCCATCACTCCCCACACACGCAGAAGGCCGGCCAAGTCGCCGCCAACCAGGTACTCCATGACCAAGAAGAGGTGCTTGGACGAGTGGAAGGCATAGTAGAGCCGTACTACCCACTCGTTAGACAGCAGTGACAGCGCCCGCCGCTCAGCCAGCGTCTGGGTGACCATGTTCTTGACAATGATGTCCTTCTTGCGCATAACCTTGATGGCGTACAAGTCCTTCGTTGCCTTCTTGCGCGTCAAGTACACACGGCCGAACGCACCGCGCGAGATGGGCTTGACAAAGTCAAAGTCATCAGTAGAAGGCATGCGCGGCGCCTTCGCGACAGACTCGGGCGTGGCGCGTAGCCCCGACAGCTGGCTGTTGTTCCTCTGCCTAGTCACAGGAGACGAAAGCGGAGCATCGGCGGGGCTAGCCGGCGTGACAGGGCTGGCACTAGCGGCCTGGTCGACGGTAGATGTGCTGTAACTGCTGCTCAGGGTTGTCGTTACTGGTGGTAGCTTGGCTGCTGGCGCGGGCGATGCATTTTGCGACAGCCGGCGGAGCACGCTGCTAGACTTGGAGGCAGTTTGCAAGCTGGTAGAGGCAAAGGGTGAGGGCGAGTTTTTGCGCCGAAGCATGGACGGGTTCGACGAGTCCTTGCTGCGGGTGAATGCACCGGCGATACTGCTGTTGCGGAACAAGGCGGCAAACAAGGACACCCTCTTACGCGATCCGCTACCGTTGCTCTGAGAGTCGGCATCGACAAGCTCTGCCCCATGCTTGGCTGATCGGCTTATGCTGCGGCGGTCGGGCCGTGAGTGGCGAGAATGGTGGCGAGTCAAAGTGGTAGCACTCTTTCCAGCGCCGACAGACTGCGATGCGTGAGTATCTGGAGTCGCTGAACCGGACTCGGATTGAGAAGGAATGTATTCCATGCTCGTGCGCTCCGATGCCGCTGGGCTGCCCCGGCCCACGTGTGCCAGCTGCGACCAAGTGGCGAGCTCATGAAATTGACTGCCAGGCTCAGAGCCAACTTCGTCGTTCAGGGACTCTGCCTCGCGCACCAGGGCCTCTTGCTGCTCCAGGCGGCTGAACTCCTGGTCAAACTCCTCAATAATGGTAAACTTTTCCTGGACCCGCGCAAGAAGGTGCACCGCCAGCCAGATAGTCTCAATGTCAGCCCGGGGGAGGCTTCCCGCCGAGGCCACGGTGACAGGCGAGGCCATGCCGTCAGCGGCGACAGGCGCGGTGTTTGAAGTAGTTCTTCCAGTTATCGTCTCCAGCTTGTCAATATACTTTGTAAACTTGGCCTTGGCCACCATCTGCTCGTGCTGGCTGTCGCCCTCGGGCCAGGCAATGGAGCGGTTAGCAATGCGAATAATGCGCTCGGACTCTCGAATGGCGACTCTATCCCACTGCCGCATCTTCTTGATGTCTGACAACCGCTTGCTGATCGAGTCGCGTAGTCGCTTGATGCGCTGGTTGACCTCATCTAGCTTCATGGCGCGGGTCTGCTCTAGTATGCATACATCCGAATGCGCGTTGAGTTCAGAGCGACAAAACTCTCGCTCGCAAATCCTGCACACCACCAACTCATCTTCAGCCAAGGCACCAATACCCGAATTCGGTTCTAAATCGGCTGGGGCAGAGTCGACCTCACGGGAAACTGCAGCGGCGGCGTCATCGGCGGACAACAGAGCCTTGTCCGCAGCAGCAGCAGCAGCAGCGCTACCGTCATCCAATAGAGCAATTTTGCCCTCACCAACCTGAGGCAAGCTCTTTGCATCGGACTTGGCTGACCTTTCAGACAAGTGTGCTAACTGCTGCTCCAAGTTGCAAGTGTCCACTACGCTTCCTCGCCTTGTTTCAGGAATGGTTCTCAGCGAGTCCATGAGTGGTAGCCGAGAGACATCCTTCTTCAGCGCGTCAATTTCCAGGAAGGGTCGAGCAGGTGGCTCGGCGGGAGATGTGGGGACGCTGTCACTAAAGTCGGAGTCTTGGCCCAGTAGATTGGCAAGCTTTTCCTGCCGCGAGAATGAGTCGGAAATGTGCCTTAGCGAGGCATACCCGCCACCGCTCGAGATGCACACTGATGCTGGCCGAGTGGTGCGCTTGGGTGTCGACATAGTAGTGCTGTCGCCATTCCGATCTAGGCTGGCTAGCGACGTGGGTAGCTGAGGTGTCGATGGCTGCGCGATCTGCTGAGAAAAAGTTGGCTGATTCAGTCGAGATGAGAACTGGTAAAATTGCTGTGGCTGGAGGGACGCCCGAGCGGCCGATTTATACGACTGACCTTGCATATCGGCGGCTTCCGACGAAACACTCAGCTTGCTAATATGACGCCGAAGTGTAGGGCGCATAGCCGCATCGTCCATCGACTGGCGCGTGGGTACCTCGACCTCCGATTCTGGCGTGTCGACACTCAGTCTGCTAGAGTGAGGAGTACCCGGAGGCTGCGGAAAGTACGAGCGCTGGCGTGGCTGAAGACCGACAACAGGCTGAGTTTGACCCAAGATGCCACCGCCCACGGCACTGACGCGACCAACAGACCCACTGGCACCATAACTATTGCCGGCGTAGACAGGGGCCAGCAGCGATATAAGCGACGCCGTCGAACTGTGAGCAGTGCCTGGTGCCAGCCGTGGACTCGACATATGCATGACACCGCCATCCAAAGGACGTGGGCCTCGAGCACCAGTACTACCAAGGAGATACGAATCGGAGCCACTGCCTTGCTGGTGGCGCTGAAGCTGGGACGCCATATGCGTCATGTTTTCAGAAGCGGTCCGCCCAATTCGGTAGTCGCCAAGCTCGCCCAAGGCATGGGAAGCCGAGGTTGTAAGTTGATGGGTACGACTCGCATTGCGTGCACTGGCAGCTTCGTAGTGAGATGAGAGTGCAGAGCTGAGTGGCTGTACGTGGCCCAGCGATCCTCGGCCAAGCGAGGCATCGGGTGCAAGAAGCGGACTAGGGAACTGACTGATCGCTGGCGATGCCTCGCCCGAGACCCCGCCACGCGCGTTCGAGGGAAACACGTTTGCCGGCACCGACAGTTGGCTCACTGTTTGCGACACGGCTGAGAACTGGTACAGTACATCCAAGATCAGGGTACCGACATTGGCGTCAGCCGAAAACCGCGTGCGCTGCTCTGTCAATAGCCCATAGAGCTGCTCGGTGATTCCCCGAGTAAACCGCTCATTGCTCAGCTCGGCTACCGATGAACTCCGAATCACACTGGTCAGATCAATGACTCGACGACGGAACTCGTATTTATCGCCATCAGCGCGCTTAATGTCCGACGTTGACCGGCGATGCCCGCGCTTGACCATGAGAATCATGGCGTCGTCATCCCCCACGCCGGGCTTGGCATCGATATCAAGCGTGCAAACGACCGTGCCGCTGTCTGATTCCTTCCACTGCCGCATGATCTTGTCGATTTCAGTGTCGGCACGCGATTTCGACACAACTAGGACTTGCCACAGTGCATCCTTACGCGCCTGACTCACACTCGAGGGTTCCAACAACTCACTAATACCGCTAGATACGCTCTGACCAGACGCGCTGCGCTGCACCAATGTCGGATTCAGGCGTGCCGAGTGATTGCTCGAGCTGGCGTGTTGCTGGCCATGAGAGGCATTGATGTGGTAGTTAATCGGAGGAGACGACGTCGAGGATGGCGTGTACATGCCAGCGCTTGCCATATGACTATCGCTGCCACGGTCAGGGCTCGACTGAATCATGCTTGAGGGCTGCCACAGCTGCGACAGCAGAACATTGTGTTGGTCGTCGCCGGCAGTGCTTGACATGGGCGACATCGTGTACGCCGACATTGACGATGTCGGCCGACTAGCAGACATCCCACCGGCAGCATTGCTTCTACCCAGAGTGTTCTGCTGCGAGTGGCTAGCGTTGCTGCTGCTGCTGTAGCCGGGCGACAGCCCATCGTGGCCAAACGGCGTGTTGTCACCCGGAACAAATGATTGGTTGGAGGTAGATGTAGCCCTCACGCGAAGGCGCGCCTTGTTCTTCTCGATAGCTAGGTCGATATTAAAGGTTTCTGGAGCTGAGCCCGGACTCGTACGCACATCTGAATTGTGCTGGGTAGACGTAATCCCGCCATAGCTCGGCTGGGCCGCGCTTTTTTCCTTCAATCTAATCGCATTGGTGGTAGCAGCTCGCGCCAAGTGGATCGGCTGTGACCCTCCACGTGGCCTAATGAGCTGGGAGACGGACACGGACGATGCCGAAGCCGAGTGCGAGGGCGTGCCACCAGCAGCGCTGCCACCCGCACTTGACAGAGATAACTCAGTCATGGACGCCTCTAGCTCATCAGCCTCGCTTAGCGCATGGTACACTGGCGAATCTGCACCAACCGCCAAACTAGCCGCGGAGGAGCGCGAGGGAGTGCTGATCACGCGGCGGCGCTCTGTCATAAATGGCGGCGCGTAACCACCAGTGCTACTTGCAGCGCCATCCGAAAAGCGCTCAAGCCCACCCCCAAACGCGCTTGTTGAGAGCGGAGCAATGGCCGTGGTGCGGGCCGGCTCGTGAGCCAGTGAAACCGACAAGGGGGAGCAGCTGTAAACAGTAGCGGATTCGTCTTGCGACAGTTGCCAGTCCATCAGCGACGAATCGAACTGCGACTGAGGGCCGACAGACGGTATTGACCAGCGTGGATGATACGATGTAGTCAATGCTGGTATCGAAAACGAGTCGGATGCCGCACTGCCAAGCATGATGCCACTCAGGTCGGCGCTCCGGCGGACTTGATTTATGGCAAGGGGTGACGAGTCAAGACCCGCTATCCGACTGTCTCCCTCATTGTCATCGTTATCTCTGGCGTCGATGTCGGCATTGGACATGGCAGAGACCCAAGAAGGAGCCGAGTCAGATGTGATCGACGTCGAGCTACGCGCCGATGCGCCAGTACTCGTCTGCCGAAGTCTTCCCGAGTTGACGCGAGACCGAACTTGAAAGGCCGAAAGCAAGCTTGATGGCGATTCTGATCTAGGTCCACTCGAACCCTTTGCTAACGCAATGCCAAAGTCCGACTGTCTTTGTTGTTGTTGTTGTTGTTGTTGTGGATTTGGTGGCGGTGGTGGCGGTGGCGGCAGCGTATTTTGACTTAACCTTGGTGGCTGCAATGTTGTCGTTATGCTGTGGCTGGCCCAGTCTAATGTTGTCAGCGCAGTACGGCGGCGCTGTATGGTGGGCGTGCCCAGGTCGCTGTTAAAGTGCGCTTGCGACCTGCCAATTGTCTTATCGGGTGGGCTCGGTGTATCTGCGGCCCGGAAAGGCGTGTCGTCGTTAAAGTATTCTGCGTACTGGTAGCTCAGCCGTTGGGGAGTAACAGGCCGTTGTGCGTCGGGCGTGGCGCTAGCAGAAGAGAGATTGTGCGATGACATACGTGGCTTCATTGGCGGTGCGCGCTGTACCGGCTGAGCCGAGGGCGATAGCAAAGTGGAGAATTGGCTCTCACTAGCCGACTTTGCCATATGCGGCGGTGCAGCGATCTGCCTACCACCAGTCTCAACCAAGCCAGCAGGCGCGTGAAGCGTGTGGAAGGATTTTCGAGATAGCGGGCTGGCTACTAACGGCGAATTGGCAACCTTGGCTCTGGACTGGGCTATCTTTTGCAGAGTTTCACTGCCGTCACTAGGATCTAGCATGGCGGCCTCGCTCTCAGCGCTTCCTATTTGACCGCTGATTGCCAGAGGTGTTACCTCGGTCATGGCGCGATCTCGCCTCGTCGACAGAGGCTTGGGTGGCAATGGTGGCAGGTTGTGGGCATTGTTCGCCCGCCACTCAGCGGCAGGGCTAGATGTAAGAACATTGGCACCGACCGTCTGGCGCTCGTACACGCCATAGGAGGGCGGCCTTCGGTCGAGGAACGAATCAGAGGAATCGGTCCTAGAGCACACGGTCGGGGAGCCTGGCATTACGCCCGGTGACAAGCACGGCGAGGGACTTGCTGGTCCACTAATCAGCAAACTGTCCTGAGATGGGTTGTTGGACCGCGAGAAAAGCCGATTCACTTTGCCATGCAAGGCAGCGCTGGACAAACGTCGGAGACGGCGTACCAGGCTCATCCCTGAGGACTTTTGCGAGGGCGGTTTAGAGTCGCCGGACACGGAATCAAATGCTGATCGGTCAGAATATGCTGAGGCACTTTCAGGTGTATGGACACTCGATGCATGCAAGCCAAGACCACCAGCGACTACTCGCCTGACCATAGGCGTGCTGTTTTGTTCGGGGTGTTGCTGCTGAGCATTGTTGAGTTGGTTTGAGTCGTGACCCTGACTTGCGTCGAGTGTCGCGGCATCCGAGTCGGCCATGGGCTCTATATCGTTTGACCGCAACTCCATCAACGGCGGTAGTATACGATAATGTACCAACAGACCGGCTATATCAAATGTAGTGCAAGGATGAAGAAGAAGTAGTAACGACGGCACAGGAGAGGTCGCTAGATAAAAAAATAATGGTGGCAGGTGCTGTGAAATGGCGAGCAGTAGCAAAATGCAGTCAAAGGATGAGCTTTGGCCAGATGTAATAAGCGTGCCAGAAGTGAGTTGGTAAGGCAGAGTGGGGCAGTAGACCTAAATACACGCGGGGAACAAGCTCCAATAAAGGCAAAAAGGTAAATAAATGTCAAAAAAAGAAGACAGACGCCTCCGCGTAGAACAGCTGGAGCTGGTTCACTTACCTTCCAGTAGGTCACCACGCTTGGCGTATTTCGACTGTCAGTACAAGGGACGTTCCACTTTAATGTAATTGTGGTGTCTCTACAAAAAAGGCTAGCGGGCTGTCTATGTATAAAGAAGCAATATAAAATTGCCAAAGGCCGTTTAAAAAGAGGAAATTTCAGAGCCCGGCGAGCTGCGTACAAAGACACTAAAGCTAAAAGCAGCAATGCATATAGCCGGGCGGTGGGGAATAGATGCTGGCAGCAGACAAACCCCCCGATGGATTAGGGAAAACACAGACTAGAAGAATAAAATATGAAATTAGAGAGCAAATGCAAAGTGAAGCAATAACCGTCAGCCTTGGACCGCATTGTTTTGTCGAGCTCGAGCTGATCGGCAAGTATACAGGATTATCTCGTTGATCGTAATCATTTGAAGGCCTACGTTTTGCCCTTTGCGTTTGCCTTCCAGAATTTCCAACTGTGCCTCATTTTATATTCTTTTAATTGCGTGTATCGAATCGAATTATTGCATTCCAGTGTATGACATAGCCCATGGAGATGGTGGCGAGTTTACTAGCAACGGCCTTTGCCTCGGGACCTATATCGCCAACACCCACACCCACGCCAACCCTGGTTGCAATCATGAGCAATACAGTAGGTGAGGCATTCGCTTCGACCACAGCAAGCTCGACAATTAATGTGCTTACTGATACGCTCGCCTCGACAATAGTTGCCGAGCCGCACCACTTCCTGATGTCCACGCAGCTGCCGACGCTGGCACGCCAGCTGTGGGCCTGGCAACCGACGTTTATGCAGGGATTTATCTTGGGTCAGCTCAGCATGCTGATCCTTCTAGTAATGGCTATAAAGTACGTTTTGTTTGAAGAGCCGCTTGGAAGCCAGTCATCCAACGACCACTCAACGCAGCATACAGCGGGAGCAACAACTGACGGCGCAGTTACAAGGGGCGGAAATACAGTTGTTCATGAAGGCGGGTTTGGCTTGTCAGAGTTTATGATATTTTCGCGGAAACCCAAGGAGCCCAAGCCAAACGACCTGGCCGAAGAGCTGGCGAAGATGCACAAGGATATTCTCTCGCGCACGGCTTACGATCTGATGGGACATGCACCAGAGTCCTGCGACTGGCTGACGGTGTTTCTGGCTCAAATAATCGCAAAGTTCCGTGCCGATGCTGAGCGCCACGACCGACTTGTGCGCGTAATCAGCGAAGCCCTGAATGGCGAGTTGCGCCCCTCGGTTATTGACAATATTCGCATTACTCAGTTTTCACTGGGTGCAGATTTTTTGCGCATCACTAGCGCGCGCATGGTTCCATCAACAGGGTCTCTAGGCATGCGTGCTGAGCTGGATCTGGCGCTCCATGACGATATCACTTTGGGATTTAATACGCGCGTTTTGGTCAACTGGCCTCGACCATCCGTAGCCGCTCTTCCTGTCACTATGGTGGTGTCGTTAGTAAAGTTCATTGGTACTGTAGCGATTGAGTTTGACAGCGCGTCACTAGAGCCATCGGTCGTGGTTTCGATTCTGCCGGACTATGTATTGGATTTTGACGTGCAAACGCTAATTGGGAGCAAGGCCAAGGTGCAAAACCTGCCCATGCTGACGTCGGTTATCAGCCGTAAGCTGCAAGCTGCCTTTGCCAAGGAGCTTGTCATGCCTAACGAAAAGCGCATCAAAATCAAGCACCCGTTTACTCCAAAGCCTCCAGCGCCCACCACGAGCGCGCATGCTTCAGCCGCTTCAACTTCACAACATCAACACACGCACTCGCATCCACAGCAAGGCGACATTCCGCGGTCTCCTGTTTTAGATACCAACCAGCCGATATCGCCAATAGTCCCGACACTGACGGTTGCGGAGCTCCCACCCGACTACAACACACAACTGCCGCCACCTCACCCGCTACGCAGCACGGCCAATTCTCGCGCTGCAGTTGCAGTTCCCAACACAAATTTGAGTCCTCCGATGGGGTTGGTGGCATTACCACCGCAGCCACCGCGAATGTTTACCCCGGAAGAGCACATGTCGACTAGCACTCATTCGCTGCGGTCGCCGGTCGTCCGGCCCCAACAGCCGCAACCATTACAGCGGTCTTGGTCGCCCGAATCGTCGATCTTTGCCATGTCACCCCAAATGCGACCGATTGTTGGCTTGTCTTCTTCTTCTGTGCTCGGCCCAAACATGGTTGGCTCGCGCATATTTGCTACTGGACATCGGCTAGCTTCAGGAGGACTTTCGTCGCCGCTGATGCACACGCCGAGCTTAACATCGGCATTTGTGGCTAACGGCCGCAGTGCGTCGTCAGCCAGTCGACAGAACGGCTCAGAAACAGACGATCTCCAAGTGAAGGATAGCGTACGCCAGCGCGTCAATCGCATGATCCGGACTGTTAACGAGTCATGAACTCGAACATTTAGGTTAACTGTTGACTTGATAATTACGGCGTGTATGCTCAGGCCAAGTACTTTCTCTGAATATAATATGTATAGCTACCAACATAGGCAGATAGGCAGAGAGGGCGCGCCCAAGCGCTGTAAGGTCAACAAAAATATTCCTTCATCATATATTAAAAACGAAAACATTAATAGTTACATATATCGATGCTCAAAGAACTTTAGCGCCACACCAACATCCTTTGCGACTTTGATTACCGTCGAGTCGTGGACCAGACGAGCTTCGTCGGGTGCATAGCGACGCCAGATATCGGCAAACTCGCGCACCAGCGTACGCACACCACGGAGATACCCGTAGTCCGGCCCCGCACACCGAGCATCACAAGGACAAGCAGGCATTGGGTCAGCTTCAGTGACACGGAACGACTCTATACCCGAGCACGCAGGCGGCGCCGGCATTGCAATTGGACCGCGCCCATCACTGACATCAGGCGTGGCAGAAGTGGACATGAACAGCGGCGCTGCTGTCTCTGGCGGTGGACATGGCTCGTGCGCGGATGGTGCTGGGCGCTCTAGCGTCGGCTCAGAGTACACGTCAGGGTCGACTACAAAGCTGCAGTTGACAAAGTCGATGATTCGCAAGTCGATATGCACGGCCGAGCCCGGAGGATTGCGCGACCGCTTGCCATGGCCATGTCTCAGTTCAGCGTCAACTGATGGCTGCTGTTGCTGATGTATGGCGTTATAACCGCTGTGCAGCTGGCT
Source organism: Coemansia furcata (assembly GCA_027579525.1). Taxonomy (NCBI): domain Eukaryota; kingdom Fungi; phylum Kickxellomycota; class Kickxellomycetes; order Kickxellales; family Kickxellaceae; genus Coemansia; species Coemansia furcata. The sequence goes on along the minus strand of JANBUP010000103.1, from coordinate 3,406 downwards.
GAGAGTCGGGCCTGCTGACAGCTCCATGCGCTCGCTAAACGAGTTGGCGGGCGTGGAGGGACTATAAGCAAGTGGTGTTTTGGGTGGCGTTGGCTCCAACCAGCACGTTCTAGGCGACGTCATCATCGGTGTTGGGACGGCGGCGCTAGTCATGGCTCCACCTCCAGCCAAGGTTCGAGAAATGTGCGGGATGTCGGGCATAGTTGGGCGGCGGATTGGCAACGCATCTCCTGCTGTACACAAACCGTCGGGGAGCACTGGCATGGTTTGCTGACTCGAAGCCTGCATCGAGGCGTATCCGTCGTAGACAAGTAGTAGACTGGAGCCAAAGAACCTGAATCCGTGCATCTGCTCGACCGCGCGGTAAAGATTGCGCAGCTTGCCTAGCAGCGCCGGAATGAGAAAGGCTTGGACGACTTCTCCGTTGTCAAGGAACTCGAGCAGCGAGCGCTGGAAGGTGAACTTGTTTAACGAGCGGCCGTAGTATTTGTCTTGGAACAAATAGCGATTGCGATCGGCCTTAAAGACCTGCAGTCCGCACATTCGCACGCCGAGTTCCTTGCTGGTGGTGGCGGCGCACTTTATCGTCTGCGAGACCACTTTTTTGGCAGGCGCGTTGACGCCATGCTGCCGTGTGCCCATTTTGAGATCCAGAATACATGGCCGGCGCATGGCTGCCGTTAGATCGGCCATCAAGATAAACTGGTGCATGCTGCCGTCGATGGTGTCCTCGTCGGTGGGCATACGCTTGGCGCATTTTTTCTTCCAGAGATTCTCAAAGTCGACGTCGTTGCCATGCGCTTGCCGGCAGTCGCCGCCACAGCCCTCAGTCTGCCCGCCGCATTGGCCGCTCTGGGCCTTTGCCGCTCTGGCCACATCCGGCGTGAGCGGCATTCTGACGCCCGACTTTAGAGCATCGGCTCTAGGCGATGGCACTGGTGTAGAGCCAGCCTCCTTCGCCTCACTGCTGTGCGAGTCGGATACCACGTCGTCGGGGAAGGATCTATAGCGAAGCAGGCTGCTGCCACCAGCCACATTACTGCCTTGTGTTAGCCGAGGCGACGGCGGCGAAAATGTCGCCTCTAGCACCGCCGCCTGCCTCGCTCTAACACTGGCACTAATGTCGTCACTGGCAGACGCCTGGAGGCTTGGCGAGGCAGAGGGGCTGGTGTTCTCGCTCGTCGTGTCAGTGTCACCAGTCGACTCTCTGGACGCATTGTTGTTATAGATGGGATTCATGCGCAAGCCCTCAAACTCGTGCATCAGGAGCCGGTTTTCGGTATCCAAGCTGCGCGCCTCGTCCTGGCTCGCTGCATCCAGCGTGTGGTCAGCTCGAGGCGCCACGGGCTTGCCGTAAAGGGGGTGCAAGTCGGTTGAAGAGTGGCGGCGCCTAACCGGGCCTCGCTCGCGGATACGTGCCTGCTGCCGTGCCCTGGCCTTGAGAGCTCGTGGCGACAGCGCCTCCTTTAGAATATGCTCCTGCATCTCGCGCCAGGCTCCGCTCAAGTGCATCTTGCGAGCGCCAAAGCTGCCTGGGGCCGCTGTGCATTTTGACAGGCCAGCGGGAGTGGGGACCAGCTGGCGCGCCAAGCAGCTGGGCAAGATGTGCAGGTTTTGCTCGAGCACGACCTCGGGAACCGAATCGCCGCCGCCCTGGGGCTTGCGATAGGTGACGTTGACTACGCCCAGGCAGCTGGGAACGAATTTGTACAGATCGCGGTGCAAGTAGTCGACAGCTTCGTAAAAGCGACGCTCACGCTCGTTCATGGGCTTGCAGATGGCGCTGCCGGAGAACTTTAGGAACGGCGTGTGCCCGCCTACCTGGTTGACAAATGGCGTCAACGCTAGCGATGGTGGCGTCATGTTTCCCTCGCGCCAATGCGAAGCAAAATCGGAGCCCAGCGCCGCCCCGGAGCGAGTGGAGGACGGTGGAAGTGGCGGTACGCCGCGGTTGCCGTTGCCAGTGGTTTCAGCCTCGCTGCTATGGATTGTGCGTTCCTCGTCAAGCCACTCGGGCGGATGCAGGGCCGTGCCAAACACGTCTTTGTGGCGAATAGCGGGGCTAGCTCCAGCTATTTCGTCCCCCGACAGCTGGAACGAGTCGGCGCCATAGTAGCTAAAGCTATCGTCGTCGTCGTTGCCGCCTGCATCTTCCAAGCCCAAAAGGTCGTCATCGTCTTCAGAGTCGTGTATATCCAGCCAGATACCCGGAGGCTCGCTGTGGGAACGGTGTGGCGAGGAGCTGCGCAGGCGGTAATGCGCACGGCTCTGGATCAGCTGGTACGACTTGGGAACGGCGGGCATTTTGAATGCACTCTCGGCAGAAGTCCCGTGCACGGCAACTGCAGAGCTGGCTGCCAAGTACGCCTCAGTACCTAACGGTATAGCCAGCGGAGGTTGGCTGCCATGATACTGATAGAACTTTTTCTGCATTGGCACCAATGGATCGTGGGTGGAAGGTGAAATATCACTACCACTGGCAGGCATGGCGCCCAAATGCGACGCGCCTAATCTTTGGTCCTGGTGGCGTGCCGATGGGAGTGTGCTCACGGCATCGGTGTCCAGATCGCCACGTTGTGCGGATTTTCGGCGCCGGCGTCGGCGGGGTGCATAGAGAGGTGCGCTGCTAGCCTGGGCAGTGGTAGTAGAACCGGCGTCGACAAGCGGCGACGGGGGCCCACCCTGGCGGGCGGGTAGCGGGCAGGCCTTTAGTTGGTCTGTGGAAGCCAAGTGAACGCGAAATGAATGCATAGTACGCACATAATAAAGCTAGCGTGAGCGCAGCTGATAGAGATAGGGAAAAGAAAGCGAGGACAAAAGCGAGCGGTGCCTTCTTTATATATGCAAAAAACACCCAAGTAATCGATATTAAAGCAGGTGGGCAAATAAGAGAGGCAACAGAGGAGACGCGATGTAGGCACACGTGTCTCAGTAGAGCGGAGATGAGAGAGCCCACCGTAGATGCTGTGGGTTGCTGTTGTTTGGACGCCCAGAGACCAGGATATCTTTGAAGTTAGAAGCAGAAACGTGGGAAGCAAATATCAAATCGTGTAAAGTACCCGTGCCGCCCTCTGTCTGCAACGCACAGACGCTGCTGTGGAAGTGTTTACGGATACTGAGCCGCTGCTGCGAGATAATCCAAACGGCACGTCGGTAGCCCCTTGCAGACAAAACGAGGCTCGACGCGGGATGCGGTATGAACAGAAAGGGGAGGATGTGCGCACTGTGTTCCAGGTATATGACGCACCTATGTATGCAGCGACACAGAAAGAGGAAAGAAAAGAAAGAGAAAATATATAGGGCGTGGCTACACGGAGCAAATAGAAATAAAAAAAAACGAGTAGAGACGAAAGAGCTCCTCGAATAAAGTGCGAGAGGATGGGCTTGATACCCAAGGTTTTATTTT
>JANBUP010000102.1:0-15580 GCA_027579525.1 Coemansia furcata | reverse complement strand
TTCTTTGATCCTGTGCACCCAGCTGAGCGTGTCCAGCGTCTGTTCGGCTACTACGGCAAGGAAGTCATGGCTGCTACTATCCAGGGCACAACTTTTGATCTCAGCGAGGCTAATATCCTGTCGGTCATCAGAAAGTACAACCTTGGTACTCCTGCGCCCAAGCCAGCGAGCGTTTAATCATTCATCTCTATTTTTGTTACACTACTACCACATAATATAATGCTTGCTATTTCAAGCACCTTTGATATTTGGCGGTCTTTTACGGGCAATAGAGCGCATAAACACTGATAATCTCGTCCATTTGAGCCCCATTTTAAGCGAAAGCTCAGACTATGACCAACTCGCCATCCGGTATCAACCTCTGTCAAAGTGCAATCAAATTTTCTAGTTTGGCATCTGACGATATTAACACTCTGATCTATCTACCACTAATACTATCGCACCTATTGGCGTATCATGGTGATATCGCCATTAACCATTTTTTGACGCGGGTCAGAGCCGCCTGGCTTTCCTATTTAATCATGTGCTCGCACTGCTTCTCTAAAATATGGAATTTGTAGCACTTATATCTTATTATTCGAACAATATTTTATTCGCTATTACAACATATACTGCCTGCTCAAATTACCATCTCTTATTTTAGTTAAAGACTGTTGTTAAAGTGTATTTAAAGGTAAGAATAAAATTAGAACAGACTCTCCACTTCTTCCCACTTGGCATGGGCATTTGGGCGTCTAAAAAGTCTGGATACAGCGTATACCGCGCTATTGCCAATTGCCATGCCAACATCCATGCGCTCCAGGCAACCGACTAGGCAGGCGTCGTAGTTCTTTATACCAATTTGACGCAGTCCTTCTTCGGCGCGCTCCCTGTGGTATTTCGTATCCTCGCGCCTATTATTTTCGATAAGCTTAAACTCGATGACAACGCCAAACTGGTTGGGTTGATTTGTGGAGCTGAACAGGCGCATGGCATAGTCGCAGCGGCCATTTCCAGCGTGGTTCTCGCGCGTTGGCACCACATGCGAAACCTCAACGGTACGCTGCTTGGGGTGAGTGAGCATGCCAAACCGAGAAACGGCCATGATAGTGTTGGCGACGTGGTTAGCATAGTCGTTCTCGAGATAGTTGTTGTGGTTGCTCAATACACCATGTGATGACGTGGCCAAAGTGCATAACAAATCAGTTTTGTTTTGCCAGAGCTCGGATAAAAGGGCGCCACGAGCATTGTTGGTGCTATTGTCGGCCAATTCGGTGCCTAACACAGCGCGCGCAAACAGTTGCAGCCACACTTGGTACACTTCGTGGTTTGGGATGCACACCGATGTTGACAGCCGACGTGTCAAGTATCCAGCATAAAGGCAAAGTGTGAGCAACCCAGGCTCAGAGAACTGCTCGCTATCAAAGTTGATGAGGTTGAGCCGAGTCGAGACTAAAGGAACGGACGGCGGTGGTGGCTCAGATAAAGTCTTGTCGGGTGAATTTCCGTCTGCCTTGGCCTTTGTCGCCTCATAGTCGCACAACAAGCGCTTGGCCAAGTGGATAAACTGTAGGCGATGGCGGTCGATTTGCACCTCGATTAAGCCTGTTGTACCCGTCGTCACCCAATACGCCCTGGCAGCAGACTTTGTAATGGCAGCAATATCGGCCTCCTTGTCGCTAGTAGTCTGGCTTAGCAAGCCGCACAGGGCTTCGATAAACGAGCTGACTGACCATGGATTGTACTTGCCGCGGAACCGCCCAATGTAGTAGCCGTTGTACCATGTTTTAATCGTCCGGAGAATAAATGTCTTGTGCTTGGCGATGCGAGTGCACCACTTGGTGCTGTTGTCCAACATTTGCTCGACTTCCTGTGCGTTGAACCAGAATGAGTCGGTAAGTGCGTCCATGCCGCAGCCAGAGTGTGGGTGCGCCGCTGTGAGAATGCTGCCCTGAATGTCGCTCTCTTCGGCGGGAATCATGCGAATATCCTTGATGTTATTGGCACCAGAGCCCATCTCGGTCAAAGGGATCTCGAATACGCCAAACAAGAGACCTTTGCGCAGATTGTCGTTGTCCTACGTAAAAACATTAATATAACAAAATTTAGCAATAGTGCGCTGAGCATTTTTCGTGCAAATAATGAGCAGGTACTTACTTTGAGCATCTTTTGAAAAAGCGTTTTCATGACGTCGAGTGCGGCTATTTTGTCCTCGCTGCTCCACTTGGCCAAGTGAATCGAAATAAACGGAATGTCGTACTCGTCAATCAGTAGAAGATATTGGCCGAACTGTTTGGCGATAAACGTCGACAGCGCTTGAAACAAAGATTGTGTCAATTCGGCGTGCTCAACCATCTGACTAGCCGGGAGATCGCTTGAACTCTCGTATGCTTGCACCTTCCTTTTTAGTTGCTCGAATGGATGACAGGCACGAATCGAAACCGCGGTGCTGGCTAGCTCAATCTCCTCGATCCACTTTTGCGCAACGCTAGCAAGTGTGTTGCCGAGGGCCTTGAGGAAGATACCAAAGGACGCGCCTTTGCACTCACTCAACGAGATGTAAAGCACGGGATACTTCATAAAGTGCTCCTTGAAAAAGCCCGGATACTTGGTCAGTAGCAGTGAGTCTTTGAACAAGCACTCGCGTTTCTTGCGGCAAAGAGAGACGATGTCCATCTCAGAAACGGCCTGAGCGCCAAGTCCAACGCTGGCGAGTGCGCTGTTGGGAATATTCTCCAGCTTGCCAAGCTCGAGTGACGAGCTGAAGAAGAGGAGAAGCTGAGTCAAGTTGTACGTTTTTCCCGAACGACGCGGAAGACAAATGCGACCAACCTTTCCAATGGCCTCCCAGAATCCCTTGCAGACCAATGACTTGTCGACTTTGCACAATCCCGCACAATCAACGTCGGTAAAGTTCACGTCTGAGACTACTTTTGTACCGGATACGCGGGTGGGCGAGCCGCTAGGACGCAAAGTCTCAAGTAGTTTCTCGGGCGTGCAAGGTAGGGACTGTGAATGGAGACTGATGCGTTTTTCGGGTCTAGCAACTACAACGGCAGTGGCCCGGGTTCTCGAGCGAGTAGAGACGCGACTGCTGCTGCCGATATCGGGTCGCAGCTTCTGCTTAGCAATGCCACTGCGAGCACAAGCCACTGGTCGATTCCGCCGCTTGGCAGGTATCGGATTATCGGCAATGTAGTTTTCCTGGTCGCTATTCGTCGCCTTGCGTCTACAAAGTAAAATCATTTAGTGCTAGCTCTAGGTTGTGCTATTTTTCCTATATCGCCAATGTGTTGATAATTTACCTTTTGCTAATGCGGTCAGTGGGAGACTCTGGTGGCAGGCGCTTGGCCTTCTTTTTCTTGTAACTCCGCTGGCCTTCGTTGCTAGACTCCATCGACAAACTATAGAAAATGGGCGATAAGAAGTTTATTAGTGCAAGTACAAGTATAAGCCATCGATAGAACATAAGAAAAAGTCAATGTTGTATACTTACTCAAGCAAGTAAGAGGCGGCTAGTGTGTCGCCGCATCCATCGATGGATCTGGCGTCGTTAGGCGTGTACTCGGGCGGCGGAGTAATCATACTCAAATTGCTAATTACGCTGTTGGTGGAGAGCGAGGTAAGCGACCAGTTGGCTACATCCTCGCTTGACGACCAGTCATACACGTAGCTGCTAGTAGTCTGGTTCTTTTCGGCGCTGGCACCAGCTCCGTCGATAGTTTGTGGCAGGTCCATGAAAAATAATAAATGCTTTAAAAGAGATAAATATCGGAAGAGCTTAACGCAAGAAATTTCGCGAATAGAGGTGTTGTAAATTTTTTATACACACCTTGTCAACGCAAAAAGTTGATGCTGATAGTGTGCGCTACGAGTTAGTGATGCCATCAGAATCACAAATATCATTTCAATTGGCACAATAGAAATGTCGATATGTGATAGCTATCAACTCGCAAACAAACAACTACATCTCAACATCACCAATTACATGATTACATCAAAGACATGTCTCGGTAGAGCCACTTGTTAGAACACAAAGTGTATGACTGTATGCTTCTCGATAGATTTACCAAGTACAGGAAAAGTTGGGTTGGATACAAGTGATTCATATACACTGTACAAGACTGGACGCTCAGGCGCGCAAGCGTACGTTGGTCTAATCCAGAATCAAATCAAGTATGTTGGTATAGTTCAGATTGTGTGGCTGATTACCAACTAGGAGCCTTGCATATGTGCGACGCCTCATGGGCGGCCTAAAAAGGGGCATGGTGGCCGCACAATAGAGTTTTTTTTTTGTTCTTGTGCATTTATTTTTTTGGTGTGTTACTGTTCGTTTCTTTTCTTCTCCTTATCTTTCCACCTCTCCAACTATCGTCTATTTGTTATTCTGTTCCGGGGTGCTTGATCACACTGTTTCTATCATATACCCCCCTTCATAGACCTTAGTGATAGCATGTCCCACGTAGTAACGGCCAGTGGTTTGTCTGCGTTAACGAGCGGGCTGGATTCGGCAATCCATGCAGTGTTCGACCCGATGCACTTGTCTGGGGTCGGCAAGTACTGGAAGGTAACGATTGTGTCGCTGGTAGTCCATCTCATGATATTCAAGGCCGTGCCGATTGTAACAAAGCTATTTATGCCGCGAGTATACAAGAAGTTGAGTGATGCGGATAAGCGGTCGTGGAGCGTTTATGTGTTATCCTTGCTACACTCGGTGTACGACTCTGCGTTTATTATCGCGTACATGAATAACCCGGCTTTGAACGGCGATAAAATGGGGGGCTATAACGAGCAATTCGAGTACTTGCTGGCTACAACCCTGGGATATTACGTCTGGGATCTGTCATTATGTATGTTGGACTACTCGAACTACGGGCTCATGTACTTGATTCACGGCGGTCTGGGAGTATTTGGGCTCATCATAATTACATCTAGACAGCTGCAGTTCTATGCGATTCCGTATTTGCTGCCTGAACTGAGCTCGGTGTTTTTGAACCTTCGGCATTTGCTAAAGTACGCCGGCAAATCCGACTCTTTGGTGTATAAGGTCAATTTCCTGATGTTCTTGGTGGCGTTTATCTCAATCCGACTTGGTTTTGAGACGTATCACTCTTATTACTTGGCGCTCGATGTCTATCGGGGCAATACTGGCGATGTGTTTTATCCGTTTGCTGTTTACTATGCTATACTGGGGATTACGCTTACGACTCTAAATGTCATCTGGCTTCGCCAAATTCTGTACGCAACGTACTACACGTTCTTTGCCGACTCGAAGAAGACAAAGGAAGCTCGAGCGCGGAAGGACGAGTAGATGTCAAAGATACTAATACATAAACAATGGTTATACATGATAGTTCCAAATAGACAATCGTCATGCTAATCACGTTTTCTTGATGCACGACATAAAGCAGCAAATAAAAAGAAAGAAGCCGACCTCACATGTCTTTCTTTAAGAAAAAGAGATAGCTTACAACTAAAAGGAAAGATCGAAAGAACGACAAGTCGCCTTTTAAAAGTTTCTTTAAAGACAGAAAAAAAGAGAACATCATGAAAAAATACCGCAAACTATAGTTCTTTCTCTTCCTCTTACTCTTATTTTTCAACTACTATTACAGTTATTCTATAGCATCTATTTATAATTATTTTTCATGAAACTCCATCTAGTGCTGTTCGGTACAGTTACTGCACTGGTTGCAGTCGTACACGGAGCAGCAGCACCCTGTGGACCAGTACTTCTTCCCGACATGAACAAGGCGCTGCCAGCCGGAGCCAGCGCAAACTACTGCGCCACGGGCGGAGGAGACGGGGCGCCAGCCAGCGAGTGCGCAACGAACCGCGATGCGGTGATAGGCATTAATGCGGGAATAAAGGCATTTGGAGTGACACGACGCGGCGAGGTGGTTGCTAGCATTGCGTGGATGATGTTTGAGTCGGGCGGGTGGAAGTTCAACATCAACCACACACCCGGTACGCCTGGGCAGGGTACTAAATGTATGATGATGTGGGATTTCATAAGCGAGTACGCGCTGTATTTGTTTCCCGACGACTACAAGAAGCTGATGGGCACGTTTGCTGCGAGCCCCGATACGGCTACTAATGCTGTCAAGACGAGCGTTATGAACTTGGTGTTGCCCAATAATATGAGCTTTAGTGCGGCGTTTTGGTTCCTCGTGACGAAGGCGCCTACGTATCATAACAATGATGCAAAACTACGTGACGGCAATATGGCCGATTTCCAGGACTACGTCACTAAGGGAATCGGCACTACGTGGACGGCAGAGCGCCAGAAGATTTGGACCGACGTGAACAAGGCCATTATCTTTTCATAGCACTAGTAACTCTCAATACATTTAGGAGGCATGACGCGATCTACTAAATCGAGTGAAGTGATTGGGCCGAGTCGGTGCAAACACGTTGTCCGAGTTGTCAAGCACCAGATTATTTTTTCTTTCTCTTTCAACTGGCGATCACTCCAATTTTTTTCTCAAGGGTATTCTTTCAATACACGGACGTTGCTTGTTTAACTATTTTCTTATTCTTTTATGTGTGTCACACATTTCTTTTTCTTGTTCTAATTACTATCTTTGAACGTGACTCAGTGCCCCTTCCACTCGCTCCCACTCACGAATGAGTCTTACCTCTTGTCGATATATACGCCTTTATCCACTCCCGTAAAAACTCACCCGTTAACGCAAAACTGCGCCTAACTCAGGGCCACTCCCCCTTTTTTAAATGCATAATGGACGACACGACAAGGGAAATTCAACAAAATGAGCTCGCTGCACTCCGAGCAATATTCATGGTAACGTATCGCAAGCGAGAGAGAGAGGTACAGTCTTTCAGTAATGCACTAATAGCGTTTACATATAGGATGACTACCGGGACGTCGAGACAAAAACGGCGTGGAAGGTGCGGCCGGACACACCCGAGTTTATTATCACGATCCGGCCGACGGATGAGGAGCTCCGGGACCGCGTATCGCTGGGATTGCGGGTGCGGTTGACAAAAACCTACCCCCGCACAGCGCCGCAACTGTCGCTGGAGCCCGGAGTGGTCGGTCTCAGCGACGCCCAGGCAGCCGGCGCCCTCTCGATGGCTAAGCGGGAAGCCAATGCGTTGGCGGGTAGCGAGATGATCTACGAGCTGGCGATACTCCTGGGCGAATACATAACAGCCAACAACTCCGCCGCGCAAGCCGCACGGCCGTCATTCCACCAGCAAATGGTCGAGCGAGAAGACGCCGGGCGCCGCGCCGACCTTGAGCGCGAAGCCGTATTGCGGCAGCGAAGACAGCTGGCGTATGCGGCGGAGCAGGAGGATTTGCAGAGGCTGATCCAGGAGGAGCTCGAGAAGAAGCAGCAGCAGGTGCTGTCCGACCGGCAGCGCCAGAAGAACCTGAGCGACATTGCCGACGCCGTGCATAGCGTCGCGGGCCGGTGGGCCGAGGGCATCCAGCTGCTAAAATTTAGCAGTACGATATACCTCGACCCGCAGATGGTGCGCAACGGACGCTTCACCACGGTGGCCTTGGAGGAGTCGGCGGTGGTCGATCCCCTGTGCTCGGTGTACGACGCGTATCCGACAGACCTGGCTGGCGCCAGCATCCACCTCTCGGACCGCTTCACCGTGCAGTGCTTTACCGTGACGTCCCTGCACTACCTGACCGACCAGGGGCGGCGGCAGCTGGAGCGCGTGCGCTCGCGAATAGCCGACCTGGCGCAGATCCGGCACCAGAACCTGGTCACGATCTACGGCTGCCACATGGTGGTCCGCGAGGAGCGAAGCCAGAACCCCGGGATCCGGCTCTGGGTACTCAGCGACACGCTGTCGACGCACGACGGGTCGACGCTGGAGGACGTGCTCGATTCGTGCGGGGCGATCGCGACGGCGCAGGCGCGCAACTACCTGCGGCAGATGCTCCTGTCGCTGGTGAGCCTGCATGCGGCGGGGTTCACGCACCGGGGCGTGATGCCGAGCAACATCATGCTGACGAAGGAGGCGAAGGGCAGGTTTGTGGCGAAGCTGTTCAACACCAGCTACCGCGAGGAGCTCATCGAGCTGCACCGCATGACGCCGCTCTCGGACGCCATCCCCGACGGCGTCGGCAACGACCTGCGCGTGTCGCCCGAGGTGATGGAGCGCGCCGACCTTATGGGCCGCAAGAACGACATCTGGTGCGTCGCCGTCGTCGGCCTGCAGATGGTGCTCGGCCTCGATGCCCTGCGCGGCGTCGCCGTGGGCCATGAGCCCCGCGTGCTGGAAGCCAATCGCGATGCCATGCCGCCCGCGCTGCACCGCGTGCTGGCCGCGATGCTTACCGCCGATCACCGCCACCGCCCCACGGCGATGGAGGTGCTCAACGACGCGTTCTTCACCCAGGGCTTGGCTGGCGAGCACTCCATGCACCGCCAGGCTCTCGACAGCGCGTCGCGCGGCCTGACCTTTGAAATGCAGCGCACCGCCCGCATCACCGACGCTGCCGATGCGCTGCCGCCTGCTGAAAGCCCTGATAGCGTAATCGCGCGGCCATTCTTCTCGGTTGCGCAGAAGAACGTCGCTGGCGAGGCTGTCAACCGTCCTTTGCCCGCCCAGGGCACCACGGCTGCCAATAAGCCGCCCACGGCAATGCCGCGAGGGCAGGTTCAGCGGAGTCCGGAGGGCGTCTCGGGCGTCGAGCACTTTATGCAGCCGTCGGAGTCGCGGTACCGCACGGACTTTGAGGAGGTGGAGTTTCTGGGCAAAGGTGGATTCGGCTCCGTAGTCAAGGCGCGCAACAAGATAGATGGGCGGTACTACGCGATTAAGAAGATCAAGCTCGATGCGCGCGACACCGAGGGCAACAAAAAGATCTTCCGCGAGGTCACCACTCTCTCGCGACTGCACCACCAGAACGTCGTCCGCTATTACACTACTTGGGTGGAGACCCTCGACGTACCCCAAATGGAGGACATACCCGAAGAAACCAGCGACGGCGGTAACATCTCGTCGGGCGTAGATGCCTCGTTCCCGTCCATCGACGGCCCATCGCATATTTCGTGGTCGACGAACGACAACGAGTTAGAGTCCGATAGCAGCAGCTCCGACAGCGACACGTCCGACGACGACGAGAGCCACGATGACGATGATGAAGAGGAGATGAGTAGCCAGTATATTTTCTTTGGCGACGACGATGACCAGAGCACCTCAGGCCCCGCCACCAACGATGCGCTTGACTCGCTGAGCCCCGGAACCGACACTGACGCGCAGGCGCATTCGAAAAGCGGCCGCGGGGCCAACGTGTTCTCGGCCATTCGCTTTGGAACCATGGGTGCCAGCGCCGACGCATCCAACAAGCGCGAGCGCACGCGGTCAGTAGCCCTGTTCAAGCCCCGGCGCGACCTGCCCCTGCGGGTGTTCGGCGCCGACCTAACCGACGACACGCACGCCACAACAGAGGCCGAGTCCACGTCAGAGGTCAGCGAAAGAATCTCGCCACCCAGGGCACCCGCACACCCGGGACCCTCCAATGGCCCCCATCGCGGCAAGCCCGCAGGGCGGCGCAAGGAGGGCAAGCAACAGCAACAGCAGCAGCCGGCTTTGCGGCAGAAGAAAAAGATCCTTTATATCCAGATGGAGTACTGCGAGAACAAGACGCTCAACGACGTTATAAAGGAGGGCCTGGACGAGAAGGAGTGCTGGCGGCTGTTCGCGCAGATCCTCGATGGGCTGAACCACATACACCAGCGCGGCGTCATCCACCGCGACCTCAAGCCCGTCAACACCTTCCTCGACGGCGTCGGCGACATCAAAATAGGCGACTTTGGGTTAGCGACCTCCAGCTTCGCCCCCATCGACACCTCGGTCTCCCGCCACGTCAGCCTCGACCGCAGCGTCGAGGACGCCATGACGGCCGACATTGGAACGTCCACGTATGTGGCGCCCGAAGTGACGACGAAGGGCAGCGGCGCGACGCGTTACAACCAGAAGGTGGACATGTACTCGCTGGGCATCATATTCTTCGAGATGTGCTATCCCCTGAACACCGCCATGGAGCGCGCCAACGTCTTGCACAACCTGCGCAGGCCCGAGATCCAGTTCCCCGCGGACTTTCCTGTGGAGAAGATGCAGCTGCAGTACCAGATCATTAGGCGGCTGCTGGACCACAATCCGCGGTCGCGGCTGTCGAGCGCCGAGCTGCTGGAGAGCGACCTGATGCCGCCCAAGATGGAGGACGAGTATATCCGCGACACCATCAAAACCATAGCCAACCCGTCGCAGCCCTATTTCGCCAAGCTCCTGGAGTCCCTGTTTGCGCCAGCCACCGATAAGCACATTGACGCGACGTACGACTACCGGTCGAACGACATCCAGGCGGAGCAGCTGAACACGGTGTTTCTGGACCGCATCCGCGAGCTGATGACGCGTGTCTTCCGCACACATGCCGCCGTCGAGCTGTCGACACCCGCCATCACGCCCAAGACCGACCTGCTGGACATGTACCAACGGCCCGCCCTGTACCTGGACCCGCGGGGCAACGTGGTGCAGTTGCCGTATGACCAGACGGTGCCGTTTGCGAGGTACGTGGCGCGCACAAAGATGACGGAGATCAAGCGCTACTGCTTCGACCGCTACTACGTCGCCAACGCCGTCGGCGGGCAGCCCGTCAGCTACACGGCGGCGTCGTTCGATGCTGTGACCAACCGCAGCGCGCACGCCGTGGCGGCGGCGGAGGTGATTTCGGTGGCGTGCGAGGTGTTTGACGAGCTGCCGGCGTTCCGCAAGATGCCCACGGTGCTGATGATTAACCACATGTGCGTGCTGGACGCCATCCTTGCGTACTGCGGCATCATGCATCCGGAGTGGACGGCTGCGGACCGGCGGCAGAGCGGCGGGGCCGACGATGGGCGGGTGGAGGACCGGCAGAGGCAGGCGCAGTTTGTGCGCAACGTGTGCTTCTGCCTGGGCAGCCTGTGGCGAGAGAAGTCGGTGCAGATTCGCCAGCGCATCCAGGTGATGAGCCTGTCGACGGGTGCTAAGCTGCCGGCGCAGGCTCTGGACCGGCTGCAGATGTTTATGGATATCCGCGGCGACCTCAATACCGTGCAGCGCGAAGTGCTGGCGCGCATTGGCAGCGAGTGCGGCATGGCCGGCACGCCCTACGCTGTCAGAGGGGCGGAGTATGTGCAGGACGTTGTGCGCGCCTTCAACGAGCTGCGCTACGTCGAGGCCACGGTAAGACACTTTGGTCGCGCCATTCCCTTTGTCTACGCACCGCTCTTTAACCACCATTACTCGTACTACGAGGGTGGATACGCCTTCCAGATCATGACCGACCGCTCGCCCGCCAAGACCAAGCACCCGCAAGTTCTGGCAATTGGCGGCCGCTACGACGGGCTTTTGGCGAGGTTTCGCCATTTGGCCGGCAACTACGCGCTCCCGGAGAAACCCGCCGCCACCGCCACCGCGGCAGCCATCAGCGCCGAGAGCCAAGCGCCAAAGGCGCCGGAGCCCGGTGTGGCGTCTAAGAAGCCCAAGCTGGCGGACGAGCTCTCGTCGCTGACGTTTGCGCGGCGCATGGGCTCGGTGCACTCGACAGACGTGTGGCAGCAGATCTACAACAAGGGCGGCGGCCTGGCGAGCGAGCCCATGTCGCCCTCCAGTATCGCCATTGGCACGAACCTCTCGGCGGGCAGCGCGGTGCTGGGCACGGCGCGTGACGTGGTGTGTGTGGGCGTGCAGATCCAGCTGGACCTGGTGATCCAGGAGATGGCGCGGTACCAGCAGCAGATCCTCCTCACGGCCGAAACCTCCCTCCACCCGACGTTTGGCTTGTGGACGCGCAAGCGCTGCGACGTCGTCGTCGCATCCTTCGGCACAAGGCCCATGCTCAAGGAGCGCATTGCCTTGGCGCGCGAGCTGTGGGCTAATGGCTTGCGCACGGACTTTCTCTTCAACGACGACCCCGAAATGACGATGGAGAGATTGGTGGATATTTGTCGCGATCAGGGCATGAACTGGATCGTCACGCTCAAGCGCAAGGCTGCCCGCCGCCGGGGAGACCCCGTTAAGGGTCAGTCGCCGGATGCAAAGTACGTGTATAAGGTGAAGAACATTCTGCGACGCGTCGAATCAGAGGTCCCCCGCGAGTCCCTGAGCGAGTGGCTGCTCATGGACATCCAGGAGCAGTACCGCCTCGACCTCAACACCCACGATGCCCGCCAGCACCCAGCCCCGCCCCACCCCGCCAAGCCGGGCACCGGCCCCCCCGGAGCCGCCAGCCTCGCCAAGGACGGCCCCAGCGCCGCCACGCAGCCCACGACGCATAGCGCGGCTGCTAGCAACCCGCCCAGTGCACCCAGCGGCGCTGGCGCTGGGCGGCTGGAGTTGGTGGTGGTCAATCCGCAGCAGTCGGCGAAGAACCTGAACCGCTCCAAACACAAGCAGAAACTGCTGCTGACGGAACGCGCCACCCTCAGCGTCAACCGCATCATGAGCGAGGCCAAGACCGCCCCCGTTCTTGTGTTCGAATTGGGCGACGAATTGTTGCGCAGGCTCGGCGGCGAACCCAGCATCCTCGGCGACGCCGGGTATAAGCGCATCATGGAGCTGTGCTCTGCCCACCAGCGCGCCTACATTGTCGAGCTGAGGGCCCTCATGGAGCGATATCGCCGCGACGGCTGCACCTATGTCTGGCTGTACTCGGCGAAGAGCGATGCGGCTGCTACCTATAAACTGTAGCTATATATCTCGTGATTTGGGTCAGGTGGATGACTTTTTATCGGAAGAAATACATTGGCGTTCTGTTTTTGGGAAAACTATCCTCCAACCTAATTGCTTCCGGTAAATGCCATTGAGACTTTAGGCAGAATTCTCCCAGTCAACGAAAATCAACGATCCCCCTACTGACTGAAGGAGGTGCTAGCTTCGTTTAAATTCTAATTTGTGACGGGGGACACTCTCTTACCTAATTCCTTGCCAACTATTTATCCATCAATTTTTTTTTCTCATGGATACTCTATATATCGATGTCGTTTACAACGACTCTTGTGATAATCCTTCATGTGTTGATCCCTCTTGTGATAAACCCACTAGTGAATCCCCAGCTATTTGGTGTTTTCATGTTCAAAGCAACATAAGCATGGAAGACATTACCGAAGACAAGCTTAGGGAAATCATAGGAATAGAAATGGCGGCTAAGAATTTCAACAACTCCTATCTTCTCTACAACAAGGATTTGGTTGACAAGCGTAAGGATGACCTAGAGAGCAAGTTTATTTCAGGAGAGAATAGCTTCAAGAAAATGGAATTCGATGGCATGACTGTTTATTTCCGTATGAAAGAGGAAACCTTTACTCATTCGGACTAGACATTTGTTGTTTTGACATGGTTTTTGTTACTTAAATAATAAAGCACTGAACACATATCCCACGTCCTTGTCTTCTGACCTAGGAGAGTAAAAAAGTATCCTGGAATGTTGGCTTCTAGGATACAGAATTTTCGCTATTCTTTGCTGAAAAAAAACAACCCCTTCCCCCTCCCCACTACATAATATTTTAAAAAGAAGTTCGCGTTGGGGGATGGGGAATAGTTCTTCCGTTGGAAGCTTCCAATGACTTGCTTGATGACGAAAGAAAAGTGCTACAATCAACGGTGAAAAAATTACATCATCTGGGTGTATAAAACACCTTTTGTCTCAGCACCAGTACTTGGCAAACTCTTTCTCTTACTATTTTTAAACCGCAAAAATAATCTATTAGTCATGTCTCTACAATCTGAAATATTCATTGACCTCTACAACAGCAGTGAAAAAATATACTCGCAGTTGATTCCATTTACTGACGTTGTCATAAACATGAGTGTTAAATCGCTACAGAAATATATAGCCTTTCACTTACAATATAAAGGCCTAAAATGCCCGGAAAGTATTATTTTGTTTAACGTCATGACTGTCAAGGCTTTTTTAGAACCCTTGTTCGTTGGCAGCAAGTGCTGCGAATATCTGGAGGAATTTGACGGCTACTATCGTATTGCCGTCGCTTTGATTTAGATGTAGGTGGCGTTGAAAAATGGTGAGGCTCGGCCAGGAAGCTTCAAACACCCCGTTGACTGGGTGGCCGCAGCAGGTTAAACAAGAATGAATTGTTTACTTTGCCCCTACACTCAATCGACTATTAGTAGGAAGGAATTGCATCAAAACCAAGTTGTATTGATTTTGTAGCAACATTGTTTCCTCCCCTGCTTAGTGTTCTACATATTTATTTGTCTTCTTAAAAGGGTGTTTACTTGCCAACTATGTCCGTATATCTTGATAAACTTAACTGACTGTTGGAATATGACGTAAATTTAGAACCATACTTATGAGCTTGCTCTTGTATTCTCACCAGTATTCTTGGCATATGCTACTTTATTGACTGCCACCATAAAACTAGAGAAAGAATAATTATAATAAGAAGGGTATATATTTATTCATGTCATTAAAGTAGAACTAATGGACAAATATTTCCCTCCATGACGCTCTAGTTTCAACACTTAGCATATGATACTATTTGGCAAGGCGATTCAGATGCCCACCCTGATGCCTCCAGTGTTGCCTCTGCCCTTAGAATCATAATATGAGGTCTCGTCAGAGGACTTGTAGTGTTGGAGGTAAAATTAGGTTATATAACTTGCTGCGTTGAACATGGGGAGTATATAAGGTTGGGTAGAAACTAGCACACCTTGCTGAAGATATTCTCCAGCTCGATATAATAGCTCTTATTAACTTGTTTATTATTATCGCCCAACTAGAAGCCTGTCTTGGTTAATATTTTCCAGGTTCTTCAGAAATTTCCACGACTCCGTCAGTGTTCTCACAGATCCCCCATATAACGACTTCATCAGCAATGTTGCTTTCCGATGCTAAGGTCTCTTGTATCTCGTTCAAAAGATTTCCTAGTGGAAGGCTGTCCACATATCCTTTAGCTTTATTACCATATGCAATTATATAAACTATGCACCCTTCTACCTTTTCTTGACACTCAGTGGTCCATTCAGTTAGTTTATTTCCATCTTTACCTATTTGAATATGATAATCAATGTTTTTCTCCCTGTAAACAACAGTGGAACTTCTTTCAGCCTCATTATTGTCAGTTAGTTTATCTCCACCATCATCTACTGGAACACTATTATAGGTGTCTCTCCCGTTATGAGAAACAGTAAAACTTCTTTCAGTCACACCAATATCATCTAGTGTATCGTAGTCATAGTCATTAGGTTCTTTAGTAGCACACGTAATTTTGAGATTTTCATCAACACGCATAAAACAAACCAAGTTACTGTCAAGCTTGCTAGACATGTTATCAAATTATTCCTTTAGTAATTGCTGAAGATGTTAATATGAGTAAGGATGTGAAGAAGGGATAGAGGAAAGGGCTTCCCCCAGACGCCTTTTATAACACATTTGAGCAGCGAGTGTAGGCTTGTCAGCTACATGACGTCAATTGCAACTATTTGTGAGACTTTTCAGTGACGTAGAGGATCCATTGAATGTGAAACTGGCCCCAACAAGTCATGACGTTTTTACTTCCATGACGTAAGGGTAGAGAATGGAGACATAGTGGAAAGAATGGGCTTCTCGGATACA